>WBNO01008875.1:1686-87087 GCA_013400575.1 Peucedramus taeniatus
GATATATTTGTGAAGCTCTTGATTAGAACTGAGGGGCAAGTTCTAATAAGGTTGTAGGTGCTTTTCTGCTTTAAAGTGTCAAAAAGTTATAAATGGGTAGGTACATCCGAGTGATTTCTAGGCAAGTTTTAGAGCTGTTGAGATCACATCTGTGCTGAGAGTGAGGAGCACTGTTTTGAGTTTGACAGGAGTGACCTGATAAGTTGTAAATGCTAAACTACTAAGCTTTGGGACATATATATGAGCATATTAAACATATTTATAACTTATAACTATAAATATATATATATTAAACCAGTATTCATTCATTGTGAATTTCTCTTTCCTTAGGCGGGTAAGCACCAGGAATATGAACAGAAACTACTGCAAGAATTATACAAACTAAACCCCAACTTTCTCCAATTATCTACGGGTACAGTTGACAAGAACAAGAACAAAGTGACAGCACTGCAGAGGTACGATGCGTAAGTACTGATGCTGCACTGCCTGGTTGTTCTTCCTGGTTATTCCAAAGAAAACTTTTATTCCTGTTTGATCCCCCAAATTGCCTACTGTTTTTTAGTACCTATTATATGATAAAATCTGATAGGTTTTCTCTGTGGAGAGATGTATTGTTTAGGAGTTATATTCTCCAATTTAGAGTGTTCCCTCTGAAGCCACTCCACATTCCTCCCCCTTGGCCTCCCCTGTACCAGGCAGGAGAGGAGAATTGGAGGCATAGAAGATAAATATCAGAACAATTTACTGGAAACAGCAGTGAGATAAGAAAACAGTAACAGCAACAATATGAGTGACAGAGGGTACAAGAACAAGTCCAATGATTCACAAGTGATTGCTTACCCCACAGAAGCCCCCAGCAGTACTGACCACTTCCCCTGCTAGGCTATGGTGACCCATAAGCGAGCCCTTCCCCAGAAAATTACTTAAGGTGGTATAGAATTGATTGTCCTATCCATGTCCCTTCCTGGCTAGTGCAGAAGTTAACCCTGTCCTGGCCAGAACCAGGATGCATGCACCACTTTGGTCTAAAACCGAGTGTGTGTCTTAGGAAAGAAACATGTTTCTGCATTTGGATCAGTAGTTCAGAACAAGATATTCTGAAAGAAGACCTTATATTTTATATTTGCAAAACCAAATGCATTTGTTAAAGACTAGATGTCTACTTTCTTGGTATGGTGTCATTATGAATGCAGTCTGTATTTTTATAACTGAGATACCTTATAACCTTTATATGTTTTTCCACATAATTTATAGTGCAGTCCATATATTTTGTACTATGTTGTAACTGTGAATATACTTATTATGGCTTGCTAAAATAATGTTCTGTTGATGTAGTTGGTTCAGTAAGTTGTGAAAAGATTTCTGTCTCTATGAGTATGGAGTCACACAAAGATAAATGAAAGTCTGAGGTTACCAGTCCTTAGTTATTCATTCAAATGTCATATGTAAGATAAAGAAATAAAAGTGTTGACAGTTTTTTCCACTCCTTTTTGTAGGAGTTTGATAAAGGAGATGGGCAGAGCGGAATGTGAAAGTTAGATTGCACTTCATATGACCCTTGGCCTTGTATTCAGGGTTTGTGTTGTGTGCCAGTTCATGCACTACTTAATTTTTCAGACAACAGTTTGCCGGTGGCAGCACCACTGCACAGCCGTCTAAGCAATTGGGTACTGTATCTAAAATACTGTCAATGGGTCTTGAATGAGCAGAATACAATTCTGAGAGCTGGTATTTCAGCTGGTGTACTAGGACTATTTTCTTTAATTTCTGGGGGCAGTTTCATATGCACTTTCACTGCTAGTGGTCAGGGCTTCCAGAGGGATCTTTTTTCTTAACGACACAGCTGTTTCTTATTTCTCAGGCACTGGTTCAATATTGACTTCAAAGGTGAAGTGTAGCAAGCAAAACAAATACACCACTTCTTGAATTTGGGTATTGATTATTTTGTGTTTGAAATCTGAACTAATTTTAATTTGAAACCTAATTAGATCCCTGCAAAATAAGTTATACCAGTGCGGGAAGAATGCGCTATCTGAAACTGCAGCAAACTTTTATGCCTTTAGGAAGCAATTAGTAGTTGGAGCTTGGCCAGTCTGTGGTGCTAACATTTAGCACTTAAGGCAAAAATGGCATGTTACTCTAAAGGCAGCAAGTGGTAATTTCTCTTGTCAGTTGAACAGCATAATCACAGCTCGGACTCTGTTCTTTGCTAATGCCTAGATATCACCTTTAGGGTTGCAATGTGAATTTCTTGCAGCTGGGATTTGGACATGTTTCGTCATAGCTTTTGCACTGGTGAATGCACATTGTTCTTTCACAGTTTCTATGCAATTGGGTTCTTGTAGAATTGTTTTTGTAGGATTCATTGATATGATATTCATATTTTTAGCAGTTTGTCACAGCCACTGACAACTCCAAAGTGATTCTTGTGTTTCTGGGGTGCAGTATTTCTGTTTCATAATTGAATGGAGCAGAAGTTGAGTGCTAAGCAGTAGATGCTTAATTATAAATATCCAGTAGTAGAAAAGAGTTTGTTAAACTGTGATAACTGTTTTTCTATGGTTGTTTTAATTTGAAAGGTACTACTTGCAGGCCTTTTCTTCCTGCTGAAGGCAACTGTTAAAATTCCCTAGGGCCACTTTGTGTACTCATCTCTTGGTATGTTACTTGATGGTCATAGTGACTGTGTTCTCTTAAAATTGGAGATATATTCCACATTTAAAACAGATCAGGCTTTTTTATTTTCTTGATGACATTTTTCTGAAGAACTGAAATGAATGTTTTCTTATGCTTCAAGAAGCAAGAAGAAATTATTAAGCACATGCTATCTTTTAGAGAACAGCCCTTCAGAGACATGCAGCCTGAACTTAACTAAAACAAAAAAAAAAAAACCAACACACACAAAACCCCCCACTTCAAAACATAAACCAATTTGTTTCTCTTTCCCTTTCTCCTTGGATGCAAAACTGACTTTTAACTGGCATTTTAAAGTTTGTTTTAGTATAGAGATGGCTTTGCGCTGTAGTGAACATAAATTTGGATATTTAAAATAAATATGTGGACAGTTTTGATATATCTAGATTTCAGTTCGTTTTTGTTCAAGTGAGACTGTTAAATGACTGATATTCTGCTGCTGCTGTCTCTTCATTCCCTGATGTTCTGTATCTGATCAACTCATTAGCTCTTAGTCCAAATGTGTGCAAAGCCAAGATGAGATCTGTAAATCAGGTCAAGGTACTCATCTATGTACATATTGTATAGGCAGTTGAGAAAAGATGGATACAGAATAGCAAATCTTAAAATACTGAGATTTGAGGGGAGCTACAATTACTAATTTATCTGAATAAAAGTAGGAAGCATTTGTGTTGCTGTAAGCACTTACTGAAATTTCCAGATTCTGACTGTGAAGTTAATAAATTGACCTAAAGATGTAGAGTAAATGTTGGACCATGTAATAGGAATATACTAACGTAGGGGAACATCAGGAAGGACATATATGTTAAAAATTTTTTTTGGTGAAAGCTTCTTCCTAATGAAGACAGGACTTGGACACTAAAACCAGCTCCTAATAGAAGCAAATGAAAAGCTACAGGTAACGTAGAAGAACATGAAAACTTGAGAAAAGATCTTATTATAAAAAGATTGCAGGGTTGACAGACAGCACTGTATTGGAATCCATTTGGTTATAGACTGTATTCCATTTTGCTTAAATTTGTACAGAATGTAACTATTAACAGCAAAAACTTGGGCTTTGAGTCCTCTCTTGAACTTTTTTCAGTTCTAATGTGCCCTCTAAAATGAAATTTAATATTACTTTATAAAAGAGAAGTAATTATGGCTTTAAACTAGAAAAGAAGGGAGCAGTAACTTGAACAGTGTGTTTGTCTGGCTGGTCTCATGGTCTGTTAGTAAAGCTGTGGACTCCTGTGGACTCCTGTGTAGGTGTAAAACATGAAACTTCATCTGTTGTGGCCAGGCTTGATAGGACCTGGAATATAAAACGTATATTAGAAAAAGAATGACTTAGCACATGACTTACAGAACTTAAAAATATTTATGGGCTAAAGCAAGTGATTCTAAATGAGGTATGCAGAGGTCTGGACACTTGAACTATCGATGGCATTTTTAATTTTTATTTACATTTTTTTCCTTTCCCTCAAATGGGCAAGTTTGGACTTTAGGATTGGCAAAGCAGCTATCTATTTAGGAAAGAAAACACAATTTCCTCTGGTTTTCTCTCTTCCCTACCTATCCCACTAATTTTTTTAAGTCATCACCTTTTAAAATCTGAAAAATAATATCCAGATAAATCTATTCTTATGGATTGTCTGGCACAAAGATTTGTTTACCCAGTGTTTACAATTTTTAAAACACTTTCTTCGTAACTTGAACTCTTCTATTTTTTTTTTTTATTTTACTCTTGCCTTTTTCCAGACCCAACAGTAATAACAAAGATGCCTGGCCATCATTACAGAGTTCAAGTAAATCAGCCAACGGTTTAACAGTGGAACACAGGAAAACGCCTCCTATATTAGAAAATGGCACAGACCCAGAACACATGACTCCAGATGGTGCAGACTCAGATTTCGGGTAATTGTGCTGCCTTTTATACTTCAGATAGCTTGCTTTCTCTCTCACTGATTGGTGTGGAGGGAATGATTCTTCAGTCTCTCTGGTTGGAGAGCTGGATACAAATCCTGATCAGGTCAGAAAAAGCTGGGCTTAGTGTAGCCCATGTTAAACAGACTGATTGGTAGACTGTGCAGGAGAACCCTAACGTGAAGTTACTAAGTGACAGTACAGGTAATGGCTGAGGGGAACAGAGACAGCTTGTACAGCTGCACAGTCCTAGTCAGAGCTGAGCCCTTCCTTTTTTTCTATACAGAAGTTTCCACAAAAGTAACACACTATTTGCTGTACATCAGGAGGCTTGTCACTTTGAAAAGCTTCAGTAGAGGGAAGTTAAATGTTAGGGCTAAAATATCTGTCATTTCCTTCCANGAAACACAACACAGAGGAAAGGGTTCCCCAGTTACCACTCAGAGAGACAACAGGGCAGCAGGTTGAACTGAGGCTTCTTTGTGTAGAGGAAGTAATTAATCTGCTTACAGTAATCTCTTATTGCCAGCCAACATTTTGTCTTTTTTGATGCCTTTCTTGAGTAGAACTGGTGTCCTTTTCCACCTTATGCATCACTAGCAGTTACAATCTTAGTCTATAGTCATGCTGGTTTGTTTTTTATGGACCCCTTTAGGTAATAAATGTTAGGCTCATTCAGAAGTTGAATGGGAAAAAAGCAAGGTAAACCCTAATATTTCAAACAGTGGTGCTGTTGATTAGGTAGCCTGTCTTCATTTTAAATCAATATTGAACCAATGCATTAAAATGGAGTGTGTTGTTGAAAGTGGTACCACCTTCTTAAGCTAAATGGCAGTCCCATGGAGGAGCGATCAGAGAGTCTGAATTACATCTCAGTATTGATGTGCAGTTCTTTTTTTTCCTGAAAAGAATGTGTTTAATGTAAATAAAAATATTGTAGTCAGTAGGTAATGAGCCTTATTCATTCCTGAGGACTGGAAGTCTGTCTTGCAAATAAAGGCTCTGTAGGCAGGTTCAAGTATAATAGACATTTTCGTAATTTAGATTGTCAGTAAAAGTTGTCTTACTCATAGTTTTTTAACTGCAGTATGGTAACTGTTAGCTCTGTAGGAAAAGAATTTGACTGGAATATCAGCTCTTCAATCAGAATTGATTGTGTAGTGAAGAGTCTACAGCAGACTTCTGTGCTACAGGAATTTAGAAATTACTAACGAAAAGCAGTGTGTTTCAAAGAGAAGAGCTTTATTCATGCTGTTGGATCACTAAGTAGAGAGTATTTGTAAATCTTCACTGGAGCAATGCAGTGATTTTTCTTTTATAGTCATAAATATTTCAGCTTAGTTTGTCTGTTTGAGATACTGACTCAATCAGTGCTCTTTTTTCACAAAGAAAGGTATTGATGATTACTCTTACACAGTTTCTTTCCGAATGGAGAATTCTGCTGGGTTTTGATTACTCATTTTGGGGTGAGGGGAAAATTACAAGTGGAAGAAATCTTATGAATAGTTGACCTTACTATTGGCTGTATGCAGTAATTAAACTTTGCAGCACCAAGACCTCCTTGAAAACAAGGTGTTTCTAGAATCTGAAGTCTGCACCCAGTTTGAAGAAATTGTTACATATATTTTTCAACATCATGACTGTAATTTGACTTGTATCACATTGTGGCCTCTTCGTGGAACTGAAATTCACGTTCTTACTTCTGATACTTGTTTATAGAATCTGTGTATTGGCCTGTGCAGCCTGATGCTTGTGCATCTTTTCTCGTGGGTAGATGAAAATGAGAATACCTTGAAGTTGCAAAGCAGAGATTTTAGTGCGAACTTCAATAATACCATTTCATTAGTGTGGTATTTAGCATTATTGAGGCAACTCACAGATGCCCATAAGAATCTTGAATCTTAAGATGTGCCATTTCAGCCAAGTCACTATAATTTGCAGTGAATGGCTTTCTGAGGTGGTTTTCTGCTGTATCTTATATTGTCCTTATTTTTGGCAGTTTTTATGCTATGCTTTTTCACCTTCTGTGATCTCAAACCTCAGTCTTAAAGGCTGGTGGGAGACTTAACTTGCCACCAAGACTAAAGTGTTTATTTAATGTTTTATCTCTCCCAGATTTATTTAGGATTTGTATGGAAACTGAAAACTTGTGTGTTTGGAAAATAGATATTTTCCAGTTTCTTTACAGTAATATTGTCGATGGAACTGACTGTTACAAAATACTGTTGTAGATAGAGTTCTAGGATTTTGTATGGCATAGAGTTGCTATGAACATGTTCAAAATTTTACTTTTGTTCTTTAAGGTGGTCAACAAGCAGAATGGAGAGTGGTGAAAAGAAGCATTACAGTATATGACAAAGGATTGGAATGCTTATGATTAAAAAAGCAGTCTCATAAAAAATAAATGGACTTTTTTCCTTCTTAATTGCTACTTTTAAATTTTTGTCTTTATTTTAAGGTTTTTCTTCCACTACAAAAGCACATGTTGATTTTTCATGTTAAATACTTGGGTCTCTTACTGTCTTTTTCCCTCCCACTTTTGCAGCCCTATCGATAAACCTTCAGATTCCCTCAGTATAGGAAATGGTGACAGCTCTCAGCAGGTAAGACACAAAGATAAGCACTCTGAAAGTAACAAGTGGGTTTGAGGACTTAGTGCAACTTGCAGTTGGAGAAGCAAGTATTTTCTGAAGTGTATCATAATTGGGCATTGGAATGGGCTGTTCCAGGAGGTGGTGGAGTCTCCATCTCTGGAGGTGTTTAAGAAAAGACAGATGTGGGACCTAGTGCCATGGTCTAATTGACAAGGTGGTGTTTAGTCATAGGTTGGAGTCGATGATTTTGAGTCCAACCTATAACTAAAAGAGAGAACCTATGACTAAAGACTCGAAGGTCTTTTTCCACTCTAGTTTATTCTGTGATAATTTTAAACAAAATTTTAAAATGTTATTGCTAAGTTGATTTTTTTGTTTGACTTTGTGCTGAGCTATATATTAACAAACCTAATTGTGGCCAGTTTGAGGAAACTTTTCATCTGAGTTAGTGAAGAATATTTTATATATAAACTCATGTCCTAATTTTTTTTCTTTTTCTCTTGCTTGTAGATAACAAACAGTGACACACCTTCACCACCACCTGGTTTAACAAAACCCAATCCAGTTATACCCATCAGTTCATCTAATCACAGTGCACGGTCTCCTTTTGAAGGGGCTGTAACAGAATCACAGTCACTCTTCTCTGACAACTTCCGGCACCCTAACCCCATCCCTAGTGGGCTTCCTCCATTCCCCAGCTCTCCACAGACTTCAAGTGACTGGCCTACAGCACCAGAACCACAGAGCCTCTTCACATCAGGTACATCCCACAGGTTACATGGCTGGGTGTTTCTTGCTTCTGCAGTAGCTTAAATCTTGTACAGAGTTGTACAGAGCTTAAAACCCTGTAGAGCCTAAAACTCCAGGACTTGTTCCATACCGTGTTTTCCCCCCTTACAAATGGTTAAAATTTGTCACTTAACTGCAGATGAATTGCACTGAGCTACGGGTTTCTTCTTAAAGAAACTTTGCAGAGCTTTCAAGCTGCATGGCTAAATTATCAGAGTGCTTATTTTAATTTTTTTTCAACATGATTAGGATGTGACATATATGCTTTAATATTTAGTGTTACAGGTTTTTATTGTGAGTGGGGAAAATACATGATATCAGTATATATTGATGTGATAATCTATAAATCTAATATCAGAAACTGTTCTGTAGAATTCAGAATTTTCTTAGTATCCTGCATAGTTATCTGAACGTGTCTAATCTTTCTGGGGTGAGATTCTATAAATTCAGACAAGTTATGTTTAATTTCACCAGCTGAAAGATACCTGTATTTTTCAGGTACTCTCCTGTGAAATACCTTGTCATATGCACTAAACATTGCTTTAATTGTAATTATGTAGTCTTGGGAGTGGTTAACAGTATTTAAGAGCTCACAAATAATAAGTCTTAGGGAATTGTTAGAAAACTAAATGAAACAATATCAGTAAAAAATTGAATGTAAATAATATGATATAGTTGGTTTACTTAGTGATTAGTCGTCTTTTGATGTTTATCTTGCTCCTGGATATCATAATTCTGTTTGTAAACAATATTTATTACCAAGGAGATTCCTTTCTGCTAAGGCACTTGATGCACCAGTTTTGTGAGGATTAAGTGGCAGTGAGAGATAATTTCCAGGTAGTGGAGATCATAGTTAATATAAACGGTATGGTTGTGGTTTAAATAAGACTGCAAAGGACATGTTCTTGTTGGTCTAGAGCTCTTTATCATCATAAATTTTAGAGTGAAAATAGAAGTGTCAGTTTCTTCTCTGAGAGGATACTGAACCTTCTTACAGTGGCAGACCAGGTATCTACCAGCAGAGGGAGTTAATCTTGAGAGTGATGCTACCCTGTACTCAGCAGGTTGCTTGACCACAATTTTGAGAAAAAATAATGTGAAGATAGACCAGCATTCACTGAACCTGAATAGCAAACTTAACATAATCATGAAAAGTAGTAGTAACTGAAAATGAAGACAAATTCTGATAACTTTTTTTGCAATACTGCCTCAAGATATTTAACAATATCTTGTAATGCAGTTCCCTTTTTCTTATTTTATCACTCTGTCTCCTCAAGAATTTGGCTTGTTTCTCTTCATAATGGTAGATGGGATTTTTTTGTGAGTTTTGTTTGTCTTTGTTCATTTTGATTTTGTTTTTTGAACTACTGCTCTGAGGTTCTTTCTTTTGAGAGGGAACATCCTGCTTATCTTTTTTGCACGGCATTAATGGTGAAAGCAAAATATTGAACATAATAACAACCTCATTTAAACTCTTCTTGTTCACACTTCCATGAAGTAATATGGGATAAAGAAGGTTCTAAGCAAATGGTCATTGTTCTCTTTCTACTTGGGACTATTCCTGAAAACAGTTTCTGGATAATGTTTTTCCATAGTTCAAGAACAGTGCAAATGTGCAGTAAAAATGTTATTTACTACTTCTAGCACTTTGCCTTTAGTAGAAGTCTATGACAGTTTGATCTGAAAATAGCATTCTAAGCTGATGAAATGAGGTGTCTTTAGGGAACGTATAAAGTAGTATTATATGAAAGATAAAAAGACTGCAGTCAGATACACAGGCTAAAATTTTTATATGGAAAAATTATTTCTAATTCTTGTTCTAAATCCTGTTCCTTTCTTTTCCAACAGAAACTATACCAGTATCCTCCTCCACAGACTGGCAAGCAGCTTTTGGGTTTGGTTCCTCCAAACAGCAAGAGGACGACTTAGGGTTTGATCCCTTTGACATCACCCGCAAAGCCTTAGCAGACCTGATTGAGAAGGAACTGTCAGTCCAAGACCAACCTTCCCTTTCGCCCACATCTCTTCAGAACCCTACCCCACACACTACAACTGCCAAAGGGCCAGGTTCTGGATTCCTGCATCCTGCTGCACCCACAAATGCCAACTCTCTCAGTAGCACCTTTCCAGTCATGCCACAGAGGTTTCCACAGTTTCAACAGCATCGAGCAGTTTACAACTCCTTCAGTTTTCCAGGCCAAGCAGCTCGCTATCCTTGGATGGCCTTCCCACGCAATAGCATCATGCACTTGAACCACACAGCAAATCCCACCTCAAATAGTAATTTCTTGGACTTGAATCTCCCACCACAACACAGCACAGGTCTGGGAGGGATCCCTATATCAGGTAGGTGAATAGGAACAGCCATGAATATGACTTAATTCATGCTCTCAGCTTCTCTGAGTCAGAACAGGAAAAGGAAATAGCCAGCAGCAAGCAGTAGACTGTTATCTCTTGACTGTCGTACTAGGTTATGAACAGAAGGAGGAATATTGTTTTAAATAGGTCTTTTGTATTAAAAAAAAAAAGTAACTGGATATTTAAGTTTGTAAATGTTGAGCTTTATAAGGAAGGTGGAGTATTATGTGCCCGCTTAATTTTGTGCCAAAGCAGATTGGTATTTCAGTTCTTCAGTCTTACCAGACTGTCTTTACTCTTAAGAATAGGCCCTGGAAGTGCATTGTGACTTTCACATTGGCATGCAGGTGTTGACCAAAGTTATTAAAGTCGTGCAAAAGATTGTAATGATGGTAATATGTGGCAGATGTCTTGGCTGGGTCGTTCCCTCTTGCGTATAACTGAATGGCTGCACAATAAAACATTCAGTGCTGTTCATTTCTCTACTTCAAATGGCCTTAATATTATGCTAATCTTCACTGAAAGGATGCTTGCAATGTGTGTAAGAGGATTCATCCTGCTTCTGAGGGTTGTGATGTTGGAGAAAAATAAGTGTGCAGTTTAGGCTGCCCTGAGTGGATTAATAGGCTCTTGCATCAAACATTGCAACTAAGGAGCTAATTGTAACAATAATTGTCTTGATTAAAAATTTACTTCTGGGGTTTGAAGTTCTTCCATACTTCCAATTTAGCTTGTCCCAAACAAATTCTTTTCTTGTAACAGGGGAAAAAATTGTATTCCATGAATAATGAACTGCAGGTAGAAAGTCTCTGTTTCTGTTAGCTCTTTGTAGCCTTGAGGTGGAGAAAACTGCTCCTTGAGATGTTGCCAGCATTATTTTCTTTTAATGGGTTTTAGAAGTTCTAGCTTCGCTATAAGAAAGTGACCTAGGAAAAAGTTAGTGGCTTTTTTTGGTGCTCTAGTACAATAACTAATTTTGGCTGTTACTTTGCTGTATTTTGTCCTCTCTGAAGGCGTGTTGCAGCTACTGTACTGTTGTAGGGTCTTTAGGCTAATTCAAGTATAAACATGGTCCATACTGCAAGTGCAAGTAGTTCAAAACTCTTTATACTGGCAATAGCAAAGTTTTAAGCCTAAAATGACTGATATTGGTTGCACAAAAAAAAAAAAGTTGTTTCTGACATGGAGTAACAAAGTACAGCATCCACAGCTACATTGTTGCTCCCTTTCCCCTAAACTACATAGAACTTTCAGAAAAACAACAGGACATCACTTTTCAACTCTACCACTCAGTTGTAAAAACTTTTGCTTTGAGGGGTCAGTAACAAGACTATCTTATGACCTGGGGGACCAGAAAAATCCTTTAGTGTTGAAAAAGATCTGTTCAGGTTGATTCCAGATTTGCAAAAGTATTGCATTATTTTAATTTTAGTTTGAAAGTGGTACTTTTTATGTTTGTAGGAGACTTCTAGATCTTTTTTTCAACCTCTGAAGAGCAGGTTGTGTGGTACTGGTTGATGCTCAGCCCAGGCCATGTACTTCCCCTATATGTTTTAAGGTAACAGAATTGATATTTTAAGTATGTCCTTTTTTTGTATGCAACTGCTACAGCCAATTAATCAAAAAATATTTTTGGCAAATACCATGCTAAAACCAAAATAAACATCTGTTGTAGTAACCATGGAAAGTTCCTTTGTGTTGGTTTTAATCTCTTGTTACAGAAAACATTGTTAGTTAGGCTGACAATTAGATAGCAGTTGCTGCAGTGCAAACACTTCTCAGTTGATGTACATCAGCTTTGATATATCTTGAAAAAAGAATATTTTGCACAAGGATAGATTACTCCTTTTTCTTTTTCCTGCTGCCAGAAATCAGCTCAAGTCTCAGTTTTGGTTTAGTTTGCTGGGTTATGAGTTTTTATTATTTATATTTATTTTAGTGCTCTTACTGCTTATAGAAGTACAAATAATTTCAAAGTCAGGAGATGACCTCATAGCTCTTTTCTTGTGTGCTGATTTAATAGTTTCCAGTTTATTGATTTTTTTTTTTTTATTTTTTTAATCTGCATCTAGAGTACAGGTCTCTCAATGAATCCCTTTTATAATCTGTTTGAAAAAATAATTCCTGTTCTTTCTTTGTTTTTAATCTATCAGTAGCAAGTATTTAATTACAGAACTTTCCTAGTTTCCTCGTGTAATTTACAGATCTATCTATCTGGTGGGGTTGGGCAAAGAAAGTGGTGTCCAAGTACAGAGAACTCATGTGTATAAGACTTTATCATAGCCTAGCTGACCTGCTAGAAAGGCAGTGCATATCATAGCAACTGTTTAGCAGTATGGAACAGTTAGTTGTAGTAGACCTGAAGTTCCTTTCTCTTGGCTCTTTTATTAGTCCATATTAAGGTGTTTTACTCAATGTTACCAACTTGGCTGGTTCAGATATAACAGGAAACAAAACCAAGTGCAGGTGAAACTTCACGGTCTGTCTTGTAGCAGAGACCCTCTACTGCCGTAAAAGCCACATGTATCTTAAGGTCTTTGATCACAGATTTTTACAGGATTATAAATTCCTAAAGTAGCTAATACTGGACCAGTTACTGGTAAAAAAAAAAAAAAAAGAGAGGTGGGAACAGGCACGTTAGTCTGTGTCTGCCTGCTCTATGTAATCAACCCTTTTGAACCTTTTTATTTATGTCAAAACTAGCAGATCTAATAACTTCTATAAATTCATATGGTAGTGTAGTATTTTCTAGACTTTCTAAATTTGAGTTGGTTTCACTAGGTGTATTTGTGGTATGGAAGCTTGTATTGAGAAAATGGTATCTCAAACTGCTGCTGTTCCTACTTAAAGCATTATTATTCACATGAATTTGAAATGCTCACGTGTGAGGTGTTAAATATAATTTGCTGAAACTGCCTTTTGTTTATTTGAGAATCAGAGCTGTGCTGTATTCATAAACTCACAGCTTCAGGCAGGTCTCTTCTGTGATATGTACTCAGTTTAAATGGAAGGACACAGGCACTACCTACATTTCTTTTTTTTTAATTAAGCTCTCACTTAAAAATAATTTCTGTGTGAATTTGGTTGCTTATTTCTCAGAGGAAGTATTTATTAGTATTTATTAACTATTTCTGTGGTTTCCAGTAAAATGACACGACACGATTGATTTCATAGATTTATTATGCATGTGCTTGAAATGTGTCATATTCATCAGGCATACATTTGTCCCCAACCCATATTTAAATGAACTTTTTGATTGATCGATTCCCAGAGTAACTTTTATTTCCTTCCCCCACTGTATCATTTTTCAAACTGTAGCAGATGTTTCATGTTGTCATTTTCAGGGACAATTTAAGCTTATTGCTGCTGTCTGAAGTGGAATTGATTAGATTATTTACTGTGAAATTATAAATGTGTAACTGTGCTTCAGGAGAAAAGTCCAGTGACTACTTCGTGAACAGTGTGATTGTTGCTACAAGCAATTTTACCCTAGATTGTATGCAAGCTATCCTGAGAATATTGGCCAGCAGCTGTGCTTTGTTCTGCAGATAATGCCAAGGGAAAGATTGATTTACTGGCAGCAGTGTGGGTGGGTGTGTGCCTTTATTTTTATTTTACTATGGGATAACAGGAAACTCTTTGTAATTTGATAGTTAGTACACAATATCTTTGCTACCCTACTGCCTGGTGGTGTGTTCAACAATAATAGGTAAAGCATAGGATCATAGAATAAGGTAGGATTCAGATTAATGGAATGTTAATGTGTGTTTTGAGACAGATGCTTACAAAATGAGATATATGCATATTAATTTGAAAATAGAAATATATAGTTTTATTTCTTGAGTTTACTGAGTGGTTAGTAGTCATTGATTTTGTTACATAGAAGTACAGGAACAAACTCACAGAGTTAAAAGAAAAAGTTGAAAATGGTTAGTCCATTTTCTCCATGAGTTTTACACAAGATGAAGTACTCGACATTTTGAAACACTGGCCATTACTTCATTTAATAATTTCATAATTACCCTGAATGTAAAACTTAATTGTAAGCTCTCTTTAGACCATAATAATGAGGTAGTTTGAAGTCTTCCAAGACTACTCCTACACAATAATATGTATATATTCTTCCCAAAAAAATCATTGAAACCCCTGAGTTGGAAGGGACCCACAAGGATCATCAAGTCCAATTTCTAAGTCTGCACAGGGCAGCCTAAAAATTTAATCATATATCCCAAAGCATTCTCCAAATGCTTGTTGAAAAGAGGCAATTTTTATATATTATACATATATTAAAAATCTAAATAGAGGAAAGAGTCAAGTGGACACAGACAGATACGAGGCATAAAGAATTAAACCCTATTTAGGATGGGGCAAAATATTTATTCATTGTCTTTGAAGATAGCCATTATAAAGTTCATCAAGATATTTCAACCATGCAGCTGACTGATACAGAAGCGGCCGTAGGTTTCTGTGAGCTGTTCTTGATATTTCAGAACATGGGGATTGGATGTAGTAAGTCTGTGTAATAGAATGTAATTAAAAATCAAAATGTCATTCTCTCAAGACCTTTCAGTTTTGATGTTGTGGCTTATATCTGTTGAATATGTGATCCTTATTGATTGATACTATGTATATTTAAAGATGAGACAGTAAATGGCTAGACAGCTCTAACAATTTTGGGTGTCCCCCAGCAGTGTCTGTGGTAGAGGTGTTGCATTCCTTATCCGGACACAGATTAGCACTGTGTGTCTTCATGTCATGGCCGCCTTTAGGTTTTTGTGAAGCGGTAGCTGGTAGCAGAGAGGACAAAGCAATGACAGTTTTATTAAGAAGGTCCAGCATCTTCCCACTTATTTAGGTACTGGGCTCTTCCATTTGTGAACAATTTATGGTGTTGCATCTTCTGCTGCTTTAAATTTTCTGGTCTCTATGCCCCTCAGCCGTTGAACTTGCCTTGAACATGAAATCCTTTCTTGCCTAATGCTACCTCTTGGACAAGATTTTAGTATAACAAGGGAAGATCCCTATATGTTGGCTGTGGTCATATTATTTAAAGACTATTTACAGCACAAAAAAGGATGACATAACAGAATAAGGGTTAATATGTTTTCCCTTTATTACTAAGATTCCTTGTCTGACTTGCTATTTTCCCATAATATAATTTCATTTCCATTTGAGACACATGTTTTTTATTTGATCTTTGTCTTTTTGTTTCCTCTCCCTGGGTTGTTTCTATCTCCTGAAGACAAACAACTAACTACACCATGCCTTGATTTATGCGGTCTTGGAAGGAAACGGAGAGTTTGTGGCATAACAGCTGACATTTTCCTGTGATCTCAAGATGATAATTTAATACGGAGTTTTTGAGTGTGTTCTGCTACTGTGCCTTTTTAAAAGAGGGTTGGGCAATGTGATATGGCTGTGAGGTCAGCATGTAAAAATTCTCCAAGTGCTGTGTAAAAAAAAGGCATTTAATCCCATACCCTAGCAACAAGAATGTGACTTAAACAGTGGTGCCTCACATTCCGTTATTTGGATGTCATGGTCAAACATTTTCCTATACTTTTTCTCTTGACCTGACAGTATATGAAAGTTTTAATGCCTGTTTTAAGTATTGGTTTCCCTACTCTTAACTGTAAGAGAGGCATTAGTCAATCAATTTTCTGTCCTAATCTTTTAAAGAAGACCACTTGCTCACTTGGTGGTCTTCCTTGATCTTTGTCTTTTCAACAGTAGCTGGGCAGAAAGCATGGCAGCTAAATGTCGCCTTTTCTGTGATCCCTGGGTAGATCTATGTCTGACTGAAGTCTTTCTCTGATTAGAGGTAAATATTGAAAATAGGAAATCTGGTGAACATCTTGGCTGATACAACTAAAAGTTATAGGTGCCATGTATGGCATTTCCAAAGGCTTGTATCTTTTCCAGAGCGCCTAGCAGCTGCTCTCAGAAGTGGATGTGTTGCCCTGATAGCAGGGTCACTCCTCATTTGAAACTGCTTTGAAAATGCAAAATGAAAAGTACCTTCTGTAAACAACCCTCAGCTGTTTACAGTATTGCTTCTACTGATTCTTGTATATCATGGTTTCCTCAACAAAGATGACTGTTAGCACAGCCTTTGCCATTGAACATTTTGTTCTTCTCATCAGTCCTTTTGCTCACAGCACCCCATTTTTTTTCTGTATTTTTGTGTATTGGACATTCTTAGTTCTCCATCCTTCCTCTTCAGGAGATGCTTTGTGTCTGTGTGTATCCCCACCTTGAAATTCATTCTCCTTTTATTTCCCATCAAACTAATTTTCTGTGTCACTGGTGAAGAGGTGTTCAGCACAATATGGAGTTAATCCCTTTTGAAAATAAGCTTTTGGCTTGCTCATTTCTGTTTATTTGGAGGAGTTGAGTGGTTTCTTCTTATGCATCCAGGTTTAAACTAAATAAAATGGAAGTGGTATTTCAGATTAATTTCCAAAATATTGAATCAGTGTCAAGATGAAAATCCAATGTGGATATTCCTTTTCTTAGCTCTGGTGTCTTGTCCCTTAACTTCCATACACTTCCTACTTTTACTACGAAGGCCTGGCTTCCTTGGTGTAATCTTGTCATGATCTCTGAGAGAACTTCATCCACAGCACCTGTCCTTTAAGTCCTGCTACTTCTCCATCTGTTCCAAAATCTCATCTTGCACACCCACCCTTCCTTCCAGTGCCTTTTCAGTGCTAATACTGCAACTGTTTTCTAAATCCTGTTGAATTTTTTCCATATGATTATATAGGTGATACTGTTTCAAATAAGACTTGATACATAAATATGTCTTCATCTCCAGCTTGGTTTTTAGCTCTTACAATTTTTAAAAGATCTTTGCAAGATTTTAGGTATGACAGTGAAAGACAGGCATCCTGCTTTTTTGGGTAGCAAGATGCCTATTTTTAAATGTGCAATTTTATTTTGGAAGAAGAAATATGTATGTGACAAAGGAAAAAGTGGAAAAAAATCCTCCAACTTGGCTGCAATTTATCAGAGGAGTGACTAATCACATTAACTCTACTACATTTGAAATAAACAAGGGGTTGGCTGAAATAGGTGGCCTGAGTAGCTGACCCAGTCTGCGTTCTGGACTGTTAGTCCTGTCAGCTCTTTTGGTAACTTTCCAGAAACAGGGAGAAACAAGCAGACAGGAGGTTTTTCACATCAAATTTCATGACTGTTTGTGTCTGTAGTAGTGTCACCAAAGGAACTTCAGCTGCACTAGATGTTGGCTTTTGCCTGGGTTTTAGGGATGGAAGACTGCATTTATTGTTACAAGAACCTTTTTAGGACTGTTTTCACCGAAACATAAAAAGGTTGTTTCCTTTCACAGGTAACTGATAAGATATTGGGATGGCCCTGCAGTAGTGTAAGAGGCAATTCTGTTGTCTTATGTGGTGTGTCTCCTTCCTCCAGCTGGCAGATGCTTAGCCTTGGGATGTTGTGTTCTCTTAGATGCTTTTCTGAAGCCACTTCAAAATATGCATTAGGTCACTGGCATGAGTTAATAGGTGCGACTGTCTTAGTGACGTCAAAAACATGGCATTTTCCTTTTAAAGACTGGAAAGTGAATGCACTTGGCACTGTCACCTCAGTGTCTAACAAAAGGCTGTGCCTTGGCATGGACCTGAAACTTTGGCTCTTTCTAAGTCCATTTAACAAAATACCAGTAATGACTGGTGCATTTCAGCAAGAAGTACAAATAATTCAAAGGCTTTCTGCATAAACTTTTTTTAAGTGCTCCAGCTTAACAAACAACCGAGAGAGCAAATACAATCTTTGTTAAAATTGTATTGTGTAGGAGCGTGAATGAATCCTGAAGGAAGGGCAGCAACTGAAAGAGCAGCTTTGCAAATAGTGTTTCTCCTCCCAATACTGCCAAATCACATTTGGGGGGGGAAATTCCCATCCCTTGCCATCTCTTGGTTTCTTTTACACAGCCTCAGTTGAACTTCATCTTGTCCTCAGAGGAATTATTTTTAAAAATCTATTCAAAAAATAGGTCGCTTCTATTAGAAGACAGCATCTAGCAGCATCTGGTAATGAGAATGAATTTCATGTCATGGAAAGTGAAAACTTGGCTTTCTTGCAGTTTATCTAATTTTCCCACAGAATTATTGAAATAATCTACAAATATATATCAGCCTCAATTGTTTGCAGATGTGGGAAGATTAAAAATGAGTTAATCATTTGCCAGAGTATGTTTTGCTAGTGCTGGTCTCACAGTCTGAAGTCAGAGGGTTGTTGATTGGTTGGATATTCCTGGAATCCAGAATGTAGGTAACATGATAGGCTCTTGATAATTGTTACTATAGCTTTGAAGATCTAGTTTTTTTTCTTTGCAGTTTCTAGTTATTGCATTGCCCATAGGGCAAATGTCAATTATTTTGGTTTTATTTATGCACGTATCTATCTGTGTACCCACAAGTACATTTGTACACACGGGCTTTTCTTTTGAAATCAAAGTTTGTTCTATTGACAAACAGGGTAACCTGGTGAGATTGAACTCTGATGCATGATATGAGAGGAAGCAGTTTAGGTTAAAATGAACTTTATTTCTCAGATGAATGGAATTGCATGCTTTCTGAGCTTTTTAATCAAACTGTTCTGTGTGTAGGATTCAGGTATCTATTTCATTTGTTTCAGTATCTTAAGTCTTTGTGCACTTAATTTAGATTTATGGTAATATTAAAGATTATCAGCACCAAAACCTATTTTCCTATGGAGTCAGTAATAAAAAATGTGGGATGCTCTAGAAACATTTTGTAGGAAATCAAATATGTTTTTCAAAACAACTTGGCATCTCAATTTGAAATTTGCTTATAGATTAAAATTGGGTTGCTGGCTGCTATAATTATGGTTTGGTCTCTTGAGCTGTGGTAAGTGTAAGTCAATCACAAGAACTCTCTGGAATACTTGATGTAAAACTGCTTTTCTCAAGCCTAATAAAATGCTGACACTGTACGTGCAAGCAAATATGAGTCTTCTTACTGTCCCCATACTAATGTTGTAGAAGGGATTTCCTCTGACAATAAATGACATTTTCTGACTCATAACACTTATTTAGTCACAGAAAGCTTAAAAGTTGTACTGTCAGATCATCATCAAAAATCGTTTAGAAAATCTGATTTTCCCCCTTTAAGTGTATACTTTAGAATTAATATATTCTACTTGATAGTTTGGCTAACTGGCAAGTTAAGTTGCAGTTGGATTTATTTGACATTGGAAAATAGTGTGCTTCTGTTTACATGGCTGTCTTTTAAATTGAATGGAATTACTATAACGATGGAAATCAATATGGAATAGAGGTAAAATTTGCTTTATTTGCAGTATTTTAAAGCTGAGGGTAGACTGGTGTCTCTTGTCTACCAAAGCCAATTTTGTAGGTGTGTGTATGTATATAAAATTTATGTACATTTGTATCTTTTGTTTCCCTGGCTCATAGAGGTCATGCTGTAGGACTTATATTTGAAGTTCACACTGTGAAATGACACAAAGCTGGGTTTTGTTAATTGCTAATTTGTTTCCCATGTGTAGACAATGTTTGTGAGGCTTTTAAAGGTTCACTGCAAACAGCTTTCGCTTCTAGTGCTCCTGTCACTTGATGTCTCTCTTATATGATGAAGTGGCTACTTATATTCCTGATGGGCAGCACTGCTGTTTAAATGTGGACAGTTTGCATCTCCTCTAATCTGCCCGTAACATTCTTAGGTCTCTGTGAATGGATGAAACTTCATTGTTTGGTTTAAGCATTGTAGGATTTCTAGGAATCATAGATATAGAGAGTCAATGAAGCTGAGAGAGAAATCCTTTAGGTCATAGAAGTTTAAGTGGGATTTTACTCACGATAAAAAAATTTAATGAGCAAAGAAGCTTATTACTCATACTAAAGTGGAACAGGTATAGTTCTTATCATAACTGTTTTGTTCATGTTTAAGTATACAACCTTTGAATGGAAAACTTTTGAGTTTATGTAATGTAACGGTCATAATTTCTTTTTTGGATGTGATAAATTGTCCTGTCTTTCTCTCTCCCCCTCAAAGGGAATTACTGGAAAACCGTTTTCAAAACAGAAATACAGTGGAAAGTTATTTTGAGATCAAAATAGAGAAGCCCCAGTCACTTCTCAGAATAAAGCAGTAGGCTGTTTCAGGGAAAGCACTTACAGTCTGTGCTGTCTGTGAACATGGTAGCTAGCACAAGGTGGAGACTGGGACCAGAGATGTCACTTGAAAGGGTGTGCGTCACTGGTGGCTCCATTTGTTTCTAATTGATTTGAAAGACTCTTAGTGAACTCCTGGTAGTCCTTCCTCGTCTTTTTATTCTCTCATTTTTCTTTGCCTTCAAAGTTTGTTGTACAGTGTCTTTGAAGATTTCACAAGGGCATTTTTACAGGCAGGTTGTTAAAATAGCTGTTCTGTTACTGAATACACCTTGATAGTCTCTTTGCTTGTTTTGTTGCCACTCTTTGCAGTCAGCTACGTGATATAGGCTAGAAGTTTATGTTATATCTCATATGATATATCTCATATGATGATTTCCCTCTGTTTTTATTTTCCTTATTTGATGCTTTTCTGTAGTCAATGCACTGTTGTGTGTCTTGGTCACGCATTACATACTGATGCGTTCTTTAAAAATAAATAATTGTGACCAAGATTTGCAGGACTGTTTGCTTTTCAGTGGGACTAGAGTATTTAGGACTTGGTGTGAAGGTATTTAATGTTTTTACTCAATTAGCATGAAAATAGGCTTTTGTAATGGCTTGGAATATAAGTTAGGTAGAGCAAAGAAATGCACTTCCTTTACCCGTAATGTAACATTGGTCCATTCTCTCCTATTGATTGTATTTACTTAAGCAGGTACTGGGTGAATTTTGCCTTGGATTTTACCATAAGTTTGTATCAGAACTGGGGCAATGATTCGAAATGGTCTAGTCACTGTGGAATATTCACTATAGTGGGCTTGTCTCACACAAAGGAAACTGGAAGTTGTGCTATGCCATCAATATAAAAGAGTGTGTCAGTGTCACCAAAGTGGCGCAGCCAAATTTGAAACACCTTTGGGTATTCATTGCAGTGTCATTGTCAGAATTTTGGAAGTCACAGAACAGCCCACATCAGTGCAGCAGACACTTGTGCATACATCTTCAAAAGTACTGATTATGTGCAACAAAACAGTATTCTGGCTTGGCCATTAATCCTCTTCATGGCCTCTCCCCCAAGTACACACTGCTTTGCCTGATTTGAATAAAGAGTGTTAAGGCATTGCAGGTAGAGAATGGGGTAAAACTACTTGACTGTCTGGTAGGATGTGATAATGGGGAAATCATTTTATAAAGAAATTCATTAAATGACTAGTTTTATACAAATTAATGTTCAGGCTTCTCAGATGTATTATTTTTCTTAAATTAACTTCAATTTTTTTTATTTAGATTGGATGGACAAGTTGCATTTGCAATGAAGCCTTTTTTTTCTTTCATTTTCTTATTCTAAGACAGTGATTGACTTTGTAAATTTTACATACAAGTGCTTTTATTTCATGTTGACATACCACCTCAGACACAGGGAAATTTCAGTGCTAGAACTGTGGGATCTGTTCATCCCTGTAAACACAAGTTTACACTAGACCAGACAGGATTATGAAATGTACATTGAGGGAGGACCAGAGTGCAGGGTGTGTTTGAGAACGTTTTTTATGTGAATAGTAGTGCTTTCAGTGATGCTTCACCAGGTTATTCTCTCTTTTGGGAGACAAAGCTAAGGGCATGAAGGGATATGTTTATCATAATTACTTGGTGTATAAAATACTTTCTTTGTACCCATCTGGGTTTTACCATGTTTTCTTCTGTGTTTTTCCACTATCAGTGGGCATGATGCTTTAAGCCTTTTAAGATTAGCCTATGGAAGGAGACAGCATTTTCACTCCTTGAGAGAGGGAAACAGTGTTGTGTTGGTTCTCACACCCCTAGGTTGTAATGTCCAACTGAGAAGTCTGCTAATAGTCAGAAAATTACTCCTTCCAACCAGTTAACTTTAGAAGTAGGGAAAGGTTATATGCAAATGTTCTTTTTAATAGATGTGTATTAACTGAGAGCTAGCTTTTGCTCATTTTTAACTATGTTCCTAGCTTCATCATGAAGCATAGACTTACTTAACAAGAAGAACAAACTAGCTAAGGGATGAGTAATGATGTCTGAAGAAATTACTTCCCTTCAGTTGGCAGAAGTAACTTCTGTATCTGGGGTGGATTTGCAGTTTCACTTAGGCTGTTGAAAACTTGGCAGAATCCAACAAAGAGGTGCTTGGGTGGTGCTGGGGTTTTTTTGTGTCAGGGACAATGTTTTTGTCCTATCTTGTCTTGCAGCCTCACAAATACATGTTTGAGAAAGACAATACATTTTTTGTAATTCTCTATTTTGTCACTTTTATACCTAGGAGTGCAAGATTTTATTAAACTGACTTTCTTATAGCTAGCAAACAACACCTTTTTTGGTAGATACTGAATCCTTTTAGGCACCTTTTCTGTGAATCCAAGTAGATTTTGTTCAGACAGTTGATGTAAAGAACAGTCTCCCTCAGTTTCTTATTTCTTGTGGTTTTCTGTTATGGAGGGTACACAGCAATGGTGCACTATGCCTGCCTCAGACAGCAGTGTCTCCTCATCAGAAAGTTCCAGCCTTTTCCATTTCATGAGTCTTGTATCTAAACACTTGCTAGCACCCTTATCTGTGCTGTATTACATCTCTTTTAAATGGAGAATAACATGACAAAAACATATGTATTTTCTCAGCCCAAGGAGGCCTAATGCCCTATGACATTACTTTTCCTATCCTGTTCCTTATAACATCCTGCAGGCTTTGTCTTAATCTTCCTCCATGACATGTTGCAGGTAGTTTACTACGTGTTAATTTTCTTACACAAGAGTTTTGAGGGCGTGTTGGGGGTTAGTAAAATTGGTGACTGAGACCCTTGCAGATCCTCCAGCTCACAGGTGTTGAGATGAGTATGTTCGCTCATGCACGGACCCAGTAAGCATTTTTGTGTGCTTTTTGCATTGCAGTAGAAGTAAATAATTAAACAGAGTTGTGCTTCTTTGCACAAGCTTTTTGAAACAGCAGTGAGAAAAAAAAGTGGAAACGAATGGTGTACAATGCAGAATTTGTTGCAGTTATTTCTGTGATTGTGAGCTGGCTACTTTCGTTCCAAAAAGTTAATTTAGAACTTGTCTCAAATGGGCTTACGGATGTTCTAGAGGGTTGTGAACAATATCTCTTGGGGGCATTTTCTAAAATTTTGATTTATTATTTTTAATCTCAGGATTGTAGGTTTTGATGAAAAATGTATGGCACTGAATTCTTTAAAAGCATTTATTTTGTGCATTAGTATTTCAAAGGAAAAAGGAGGAGCTGTGAAAGGACAGGATTTCTAGTAGTTTTCTTGTTTGGTTTTGGGGGTTTCTTCCCCCCTAGTTAAAAAAAAGTAATTGCTCAGGACAGCACTTCTTTCTGAACATTCAGCTTTACAAAAACTGCCGGGGCAGGTTTTGATAGCAGTTGAGACTGCTTTCTTTACTCTCCAACATAAGGTTGCGAGTTAGTAATATCCTCTAATTTTCTAGGAAGACTTAAATCTCTTCTGTTTTGATGAAGTAGCGGTAGGTATTGTGAAAGTACCTCTTTGTAACACATCTGATTGAGATCAAGGTCCTTTCTTCAATCAGGACAGGCAGAGATGTTTGAATGAAAAGAATTGTATTCTAGATATTTGTCAAAAAGACAAGCATGTGCCAACATACTGCCTAACACTTCCTTTCCGAATATAACTGACCACAAGCTAATAAAGTATGACTTGCTGTATTGGGTGATAAATACTGGAATGCTCACATCTGGTTTGTCCTGCTTTGAGATACCTAAAGCAAGAGATGGATCCTAGAACCGGATAGTCTGTTCTAGATAGCATGGTGTAACTTTTGTGTCGAGGGATCATTTGCTGTAGTGCTAATA
Source organism: Peucedramus taeniatus (assembly GCA_013400575.1). Lineage (NCBI taxonomy): Eukaryota > Metazoa > Chordata > Aves > Passeriformes > Fringillidae > Peucedramus > Peucedramus taeniatus. Next base: position 26,047 of record WBNO01008875.1, read on the forward strand.
ACCACATTATCCTGTTGTCCTTTATCAATGTGTCTTGAAACGTTCAGGCAAGTAGTTGAGACTTGACTGCTTTGATGTCCAGCTGGTTTGCTTCTTACCAAAGTTTTGAGGATATTGCTGTATCCAAAATTATTCTGAAAGGTCTTTAAAGAATTTTCACTACTGTTCTTCAACTGCAAGAGGAAATTTCACTCCCTCCAACTTCATTACCATTTCCTTCGGAAGAACATCTCTAGGGCTGTGAATGAGCAAGCTATAACAAAACAGACATCTGTGGTTTTTCTCAGCCTCCCTGGTTTCTCATGTTCCATTTCTATTGCAAAGCCCTACCTAGCCTTTTTTCATTTTGATAGATGTCAAACAACACAACCCTTTTGAGCCTGCTGCCCATCAGTAAAGCAGCCAAATTGCAGCAGAGGTATTCTCATCAAGTACGTGGTAGATTTTCCCGTTAGTGATAGAGGGAGAGCCACTGTGTCCTTGATTATTTGAGTCTCTGAATCAAAACGGGGAAATACATATTGGGGGAGGAGTTATATCTTTCTCCCATTCCTTTACACTTTGTTTAAAACCTGCCAGCCCCTCTGAGTAATTCATCAGTCATGGAAACATTGACCCTAGGTTTTGGACAGGGAAAGTATTAAATGCTTAGCTTAAAAAGTAAAAGCAAAATCCCATACCCCACCAAAGAAGGACATCTGTTTCTAACTTCAGCTTTTTATTTTTTTATCTTTCATTTTTTTTGTTGGTAAATCTCCCAGACAACAGCAGTTCTGTAGAGAGTTTAAATATGAAGGAATGGCAGGACGGGCTAAGGGCACTTCTACCGAACATTAACATCAACTTTGGTGGACTGCCCAATGCTTCTTCCCCCTCCAACGCCAACCACAGTGTACCAACGTCCAACACTGCCACCACCGACAGCCTGAATTGGGACAGCCCTGGCAGCTGGATGGACCCCGCAATCATCACAGGTAACTGTTTCTCACTCCTTCAGCTCCACTGGCAAACCATCCAACGGGTATTTGGCACAAACTGATTTACATCTGGAAAAAAAAAAAAAAAAAAAAGAAAAAGTCAGTATGCGGTGGTCTCTTCCAGCTTCCATCCACAAAACCTCAAGGGTCCAGGAATTTTTGTGGAACCTCTAGGTATAACAGAGCGTCACTCACTTAGGCCTTTGCAATGCATGCCCAGGACCTTTGCAGGCAGTCAGGCGGATCAGCACTTTCCTTATAGGGTCAATCTATAAGGTGTCCCTTCTGCTGGATGGCATGTCCGGTATGTGCGTCGCTGGTCCTGAGGCACTGAAGGCAATCACTGGACTTGGTTATTTAAAAAGGGACGTACTCCACTTGTTTATAAAGCTCTCTTTTATAAGGCTGTCTGGTTGTGTTTCCCTGTTAGAGAGGCTGAAGCATGATTCAAGTAGGCAGAATAAAAGGCAAAGCATGTAGTGTACTGGTAGCTTGGTGTGGTAAAGTCATGTTTACAAGGATGTAGGTCTTGAGCAGAATGTTTGATAGAAAACTGTGTGTTTTATGTAGAAGTGGTCTGAAGATGAACTTTCTCCTATCTCGATTTAATGTTACATGTTTTTGCGGGCAGGATAATTACACATAATAATGTAAAATGCATTTTCTGTACAAACTAATCATGTTTTTTCATTGTTGCTTTTTGCTAGGTTAAATTGACCTCCTTCGTGGTCAGTTTATTGTTTCTCCTCTGACTTGCCTGTATCCCTGTTCTTTTCTTCTTTTCTTAGGTATCCCAGCCTCCACAGGAAACAGTTTAGACACTCTTCAAGATGACAATCCTCCACATTGGCTAAAATCTCTTCAGGCCCTCACAGAGGTGGACGGCCCCAGTGCAGCGCCATCACAGACGCACCACAGTAACCCCTTCGGCACACAGATCCCTCTGCACAGAGCCAGTTGGAACCCCTACTCTCCTCCTTCAAACCCCACCAGCTTCCATTCCCCACCTCCAGGCTTTCAGACAGCCTTCAGACCCCCCAGTAAAACCCCCACAGATCTACTACAGAGCTCAGCGCTGGATCGTCATTAGGAAAGGAAGAAAAAGAAAAAAAGAAAAATAAGACCCAAAACGTTAGAAATGCAGGAAGTGTCCCACCCTGACTCCTCCCCACGCCCACCTACTGTTCCCTGTCATATCTTTCTTTCTGAAGAATTCAGTTCCTGATCAAACTTCCCCCCCAAATGCAATGCCATCACAGGGTCATGACCATTCTTTTTGTTAAGTTTCTGCAGAAACAGTGTTTGAAATACACTGTTTGAAATACTTTCTAACCATTCTAAGGAAAAAAAAAAAAAAAAGAGAGAGAAATCAAAACGCAGTCTCAATGCTTAAGGAGAATATTACTGTCTTACGTCTTTTGCACATGAGTATTTCTGCCTAGTGGAAAAGTGTCAATCTGCAGTAGGGGGAAAAGTGCAATGCAGAATCAAATGCAAGAACATAAAAAAAGTATTTAATTTAAGTGAAGTTACTGAACATGTGGGGCAAGCAGTGGCCCAGCATTTATTTTGCATTCAGTGTGGCACTACACAGGGAAATTGCTATGTTGGGGTTGGTTGACTTTTTGGTTTTCGGTTTTTTTTTTGGTTTTGTTTTTTTTATTTTTTTTTTTTTTTTTTTGAGCAGGGGATTTTATTGCATCAGTCAGAGTTTGACATGAAGTGTGTTGAAAGACAAAACACTTATAGCTATGAGTAGCTGGCATGTTGCTAGAGTGGTTTAAAGAGGGGAGAATTAAGATTTTTCTTTAATTTTGGCTTTAGACTTCAAGTAAACTTTAATGTTTTAAAAGTATTCACAGATTTAATACCTAGCATATACATAATATAATTATAAGCAGCTGAAACACGAGTGATATTTACTTCAGTCTTTCTGTCTCCTATGTCAGTCTCTCTTTTTTTTTTTTTTTNNTTTTAAGATTCACCTGATTAGGGCACTCTGGGATAGCACTGCATTGGGGCCACATGATCACCATCAGGAGCAACCTCTGACCTCTGCCTGCAGCTTTTACTTAACCCTGTAGTTTCTGGACGTTTGTGCAGTATTGAAAAGACAGGAAAAAAGAAACAGATAAATAAACATGGTTATAACCTGACGCTAAAACTAAAACCAAGGAAATGTACCTCTTTCTTCAGAATTAAAACTAAAATCTTAAATAAAACAGAAAACTTGATGATGACTTCATGTTTGCTTTTTGGCTTTTTTAACCTTGGATTTTTAGTTACTGCATCTGGTAAAAAGTGTATGCCATTGCATATTTGGGGTTTTCTTATTCATTTAAACCAGAACTACTTTATCAGTGGAGATACTGCTTTGTATGGTAACTTCTGTATTGAAGGGTGAAAAAAGCATAACACTTTAAATCTTTTAAAGGGATTCTGTTGTCTTTACTCATAGCAATAGCTTGAGGCAGTCAGTCTCTGTTATTGGTGGTATCCTTTTAAATCTGAAGCATGAAAATCTTGTTTATATTTTCTGAAGTAAATACCATGGTACTTGAGGTAGATAGCATACAATGATATGCCTGAAGATGTGGCAGAGAATTTGTTACAACTCCCTGTGTTCATCAGCAGCCTGGCATAAAGGTGTAAAATACTGTCACTGCACAACAGGGGATGAAGAGCTCTTAATAGACAGAAGGCCTCCAGTAAGCTTTTATACTTGCAAGCAGACATACTTAAAACCTGCAACCTTGTGGTTGGGCTGCTGATTGATGTAGCTTACAAGGGTGGCAAAGAGCCTGAAATTCTAAAGATGCCCGTGCTGAAGGATTTCTCACCTGGTGTGAGCTATATAGTTCAGGCTGGCAGCCTTCTGAATGTGTTGGCTGCTGGCAGGGGCAAGGAAGGGAATTTCCACTGATGAACTGTGAACCCTAAATGGGGATGGGGTGGGGTGAGGATTTGGTCTTTCAGGAAATGGGAACAAATCCTGAATCAGTTACCGGACAGAGGAGAAAAGTCTTGAATCTGCACAAAGTGTTTCAAAATATCCTGTTACGCAAAGCAGCACTTGGTGACTGTGCTTTTGCTCTTCTCTCACTTGCATTGCCATTTTAGTGCTGTTTATTGCTCTGTATTATGGGCCTGTATGTGCTCTTTCTGAACTGGCAGCATTGCTGCAGATAAATCATGTGTCCTGGTTACTTGGGGGAATGTGCACACCCTTTGATGCCAGTGTTCCCCAAAAGGCAAACTATGTTTTTGTCACCCAACCATCCCCTGTAACTGTTGGTGGTGGAAAGAGAAGTGCTGCAGGCTGGAATGGCCTCATCTGTGGCAGTGCCTACTGATGCCCCTGAACTGGAGGTGCAGTCCAAGAGGAACTGTCTGCTGGAGGTGCGGGTGAAGATATAAATAATCTTTGGTTTGGATTTTCTTGTCTCCTTCCACAGTTGCTAGGTGTTTTTCCACCTTTAACATTTTGTTTTAGAAAGGTGCCCTTCCTGTCCGTGAAAATTACCAAGGCTCCCAAAGCAGCTCCAGCTACTTTCTATGTACCACAGCAATTCCTGAAGCTGCTGCCTTCTTCAGTTTTTTACTTGTCCCTTTGTTTCAGTTTAGGAGGCGCTGTGGCAACCCTGTGCCCATGGTCTGCTGCCACTGGAAACCAGGCTTTATCTGCTTGGGATACGCTTCCTCCCTGCTGCCATGCAGCAGCTTGTGTGGTTGTCCTACCAACAAACCCTTAGCCTTCAGGAAAAGGTTTGCAACTACAATGACTTTTTCTCCTTATAATACTGCTTTCCCAAGAAAGACTTCTTGGTGGGTAACATTGGCATTACAACAGTAAGGTGTATCAGTGATCACACTGATATGTGTTGGGTGCAGCAGCTTTTGTCACATTTAACCTATTTTTGTGTACTGTCTGATGTGGATTCTGCATCCCCTCAGTTGGGAACCAACCTGGTGTTGCACTCTGTTCAGCTGTGTGGAGCTCACTTGTTTTTTCTCCTGAAGTTTTTGGGGTTTATTGGTGGGGGGAGGAAGGTGGGCTTTTGTTTTGTTGGGGGTTTGTTTTTGGCATGGTTTTGGTTATTTTTTAAAATTAATTGATGGAGTTTTCCTATGACAAGAAATTCTGTACAGGAACATTTATTGAAAAGAGAACATCAGTGTGATCGTCTTAGTTCATGGTCTGCTGTTTCTTATATTGTATGGATACTTGCAGCTCTTTCATGTGTCGAGCAAAGAACAGCGCTTGACTGAAAGGCTGCTGACCCAGGACTGGCAACACATTTGGTAGATAATGTCTGGAAAAGGTAAAGGATGGGCCAGACTCCTCTTCCAAAATGTGTATGAGTGTGTGTTGAGGAAAGGAAGAGGATTGTTGGCCATGAATGTGTTGGTATAAGAAGCTGTGTGGCATTTTAAACGAATTTACAATTCAGGTGTAGTAATTTGAGGGTGAGCAGTGCTGGATTGACAGTAAGGGTTCCTGTCCTATGACTTCCCCCTCCCCCCCCCCCATCTTTTTTATATCGAACAAGAGAATTGTTTTTTCTAGATACAGCAAGGAATAAAATGTCCCCTGGCTGAGGTGAAGAGCCATTGCATGAATTCTTTTTCCTTTAAAAATTTTCATTGCCTAGTTGGAAATCAAGTGTCAGCAGGTATGTGGTGTTGCAAATGCAGTGTCCTGACAGACCTGTTTTAATCATGCTTAAAAAAAATTTAAAAGGGCGAAAGAAAACAGCTAAAAAGGGGAAAAAGTTAAAATGCTTTAAAAAAAAAAAAAAAAGAAGAAGTATTAAGGAGGGCCACTTGCAGCTGGCACGTGCTCAGCATGTACTGGGTTACTGTGAAGTTGTTTTCCTCCTGCTGTGAAAGCTTTTGGCAGTGCCCTGGACTCCCCGTGCCTGGCACCAGGGGTCGGGTGTCAGCCGGTACCAGGTTTTGACCCAGCTTGATGATTTGAGCAGCAGCTACTGGGAATGAGGGAGGGTCTGGTTCTCTGCTGAGCTGATCTCAGGTGAATTCACCCCCTGGCACCCCAGCCCCTGCCTTCTGCAGCTTCTGAAGCGCTGTTGCAGTGCTGCTGCTGAGCAGGCACTTCAGCGATGCTGACCACAACTGACTCTCAAGCCGGACCTTCCTTGTCCCCGTTTGGGGATTTCCTGAACTCATCTTCTGTTTTTCTTTTCCTCCATCACAGACTCTGTTGTCTAGTAAGTTTTTTTTTCTGCTGAGATGCTCATATAATCATAAAAATTGAAGATGTTGGAGTTTCGGGAAAATAGGGGATGGTTTTGTCATTGTATTTTTGTGTGTTCTGTTTTAGTTTGGAGTTTTTTATAGTTTGGTAGAGTTGTCATGCTGCTGTGGAGATTTCTGGCTTTTTTTTCTTCTGGTGGGAGGGAAATGGTCATGCATCAGTTTCCATCCTTATGCTTACAAGGGAGTTTAGAAAAATACACTTGAAAAGCTTGTGGTACATGGGTGCTTATTGTTCATCCCTCTCCTCAGAACGTGTGGAAGTTGCCTTAGTTGCAAAGGAGCTTGGTGCTGGTGTTGGTCTCCAGCACACAGAAATCCAGTGCATGGCAGGTGTTGCATTGCCTGGGACTAATTCCCTCTGGGGAAATCCATCTGTTTTATCTCAGCTGTTGTGCTGGGATAAAAACTCACTGCTCAGAACTGTGATGTGTCAAGAAACTCAGAGGTGGCAGGCAGAGTGCTTAAGGGTTGGGGAACTGGGGTTTTCACCAGCCCAACTTGAAGGGCTTGTAGGTACTTGTATCTTTTTGAGGGGAATGACCTCTCCTCCAGTCTAGCTGGAGTTTTCAGTGTGGCCAGAGCATGTACTGTAAAAGTGGTATGTGGCATGAATCTGTGCTTTGAGTGGTTATTGCTTTACATCTCCAGTAGTGCGTGCCTGCGTGGCCAGCTGTGGATGTGATTTCCACTCCACTGGTGTATGGTCGTCTGTTAGAGCTGAATGCAGATGCAGGAGCTGTAAGAGCTTGTGCTCCTTCTTCTTTCCGCAAATCTCAGCATCTTTTTTCCTTCTTTGGGATGTTCAACTGATAGTCATGCCTAAAGATTCTTAGCTTTTTCATATATTTGTAGCTTTGTGGATTTTTAAGATACAGTTGTATGGTTTCTAGTATTTTTCCTGCCCTCACATTTTAGAATAATAAGCTAAACCTTTCTAACACATTCTTGAAATTCTGTTTAGTCTTATTCTTAGAAAGAGAATTTCTGACAAGGATATCTTGTTTTCCATCAGAACTTGAGACACAACAAGAAATAGGGCAAAGAAGCCCCTGGACCAACTCCAAGGGGCTGACCTAAGGGTAGGTTACTGGGGCAACTGATCTCCTATTGGATGTACCTGCTAGATATACTGAGTAATTGCACTTACAAAAATGGTAGAAATCCTTTATCACGGGTGAGTATATAGCCATTTCTGTGCACCCAAAAGCTTTCATTAAATAATTGCTTTTTATCTTACGCTCTTACTGTTGTTTGGAAAGTTTTCATCTTTTGATTCTGGTCAGCAATAGGAAGGAGCTCTTGAGTTCTCTTAATAGTTGAGGCCATAAGCAAAGCTTCTAAAGAGTAAAAAGGTGAAGTATCATCATAGTTTTGGGTTGCAGTGTAAGAAAAGGCATAGCTTCAGAATGTTGTGATCTCCATGCAAGAGTACTGTTAATGAGCGAGATGTTCATCTTCCCTGCTTTCTGGGCTTTGCCTTTGCCCAAGACAAACTGCTGTTATGTTTCTGTGGCAAACTGAAGGCTCTTCAGATGGAAATGGCCATATGAAGTTGTTGCCATACAAGTTCAGGGAGCTGGAGTGACTTGTGAGACTCCGAATTGCTGCATTGAGAAGGTTTGAGGTGAGTTGGGTGACCTGGCAGCTGCAGATTTGTCACTGGCTTTGCTGATGAAAAGTACTGGTCTAGGGTGGTGATGCAGTGGCTTAGGTGTAGAAGTCATTTGAACAGAGGTGGTATCACTGCAGAGGAAAACAGTGCAGAAAAGTCCTTTTTAATCTAAAATCTATGGGAGAGTGATCTGCCTGACATCTGATGGTCAGGAGGTTCCATCTCCTCCAATGCAGATGAGTCAGTGCAATACAGGCATCACATAGTTACTGTTGTTGTCTCCTGTAAAATCTTGCTAGATTGCTATTTCTTTTTTTCAGTCCTCAGACTTAAAAAATTGACAAATAATGTGTGTGTTTGAGGTGCATGGAGAGAGAATGAGACTTGCTCAGCCCTTTCCTCTTCCTACCAGCACTTAAAATGTTACTCTAGAAAGCTTGTACTGCCAGAAGGTGACCATACTTTTCAAGCTCACAATGAGTGTGTTTTTAAAGTTTTATGCTTTTAGCATTTGGATGTTACAGGTCCCAGCATTAATCTTGGCCAGATCTCCAGAGAGTCTGAGACCTCTTCTGCCAGTGCTCAACAGTCACAGGAGGCTGGTACACCAACCTCCACTGGAGAATTTAAAGTTGTGACCAAAACTTGTTTAGCTCTTTCGAGATAAGCATGCAGGCTGAGGTTTACAGTGTGGAGTCTGAAGCTTAAAATCCTGATTTAAAAAAGAACCAACTGGGAGTGCTTTGTTCAGACACTCAGCAGAAAGTTACTGCTTGTGAGGTTTGCCTGGGACAGAATGGGCAATGAGCTGGCCTTGCAGCTATCTCCATCTCTCTTCAGATGGTTTCCTTCAGTTCCAAGGTCCAGCTCTCTGCAGGATATTGAATGTATATAATTTAAATTAAAAAAAAAAAAAAAAAGTTATATATGTGGTTCATTGGATGCTGGCTTCAACAGGCACCTCTGAGTAACACGTCAATAATGCATGGGATTGTAGTAAGAGGTTTACTTCTTCCAGTTTACAAATTACTTAAAGCTTCTATATAGTTGCCTTCCTCCTCCCTCCTCATTTGGTAAATAAATGCAAACTGTGTTTCTTGTAGCTCATTGATGGTGCCTTCCTGAATTGAAGCTGAGTGTGGCTCTTCACACTTTAACTCAGCTCTTTGCTGTGCTGGTCCAAGGAACTGAGGCAAAGACTGAAGGGTAGACAAGGAAACTTGTAGTAGAGCTGACCTTCCTGCCCTTAACCCATATTTCTTCTCTTGGTTCTCCTGCTGCTTGAGATGACTTTTGAGGAAGACCTGGCTGTGTGTTCTTCCTTGCTGGAGAAATTAGGCTAAGACAATGATTTGGGATCAAAGAGTTTTGTTAGGAAGCTGAGCTTTGCATACATGCACTAAAAAAAAGTCAGGAAAATGTTACTTCAAGGAAACTTTTCAATTTTGTCAAGTAAATAATTTTAAAAATATCAATTGTATAAAATGCTGGTTTCAAGTTGACAGTTTTCTCTGTATGAAAAACTACTGTGTCAGTTTTTTATTGAAAATGCCAAGTTTTGTCATGACATTTCAAATCAGCAACTTTCTGGACATGTTTGGCAAAAGATTTTTATATCTGCAATGTGCATCATTTCAGTTTATAGTGAAAGCAGGTGTCAATCTCTAATATTATGTAGCAAAAGAAAAAATCACACTTTTGGTTTTAAAGGCTCACTCAGATCCAAGGAAGAACAAACTGAGTCCCAAATGTATTTTTTGAACAAAAATCTCTTTGGAGAGAGAGAAGAATTGTGGTGAGTTTTTTTGGATTGATTAAAACATAACACGGGAGAGGAACAGAGAAAGAAATAGATAGGAAAAGTCTCCTTCCCATCCTATTCAATTTTTCTTTTGAACAGTTTACCTTGAAACAGGATTAATCCCCTCCCTGTGCATTAGACTTGGCTGGAAGAAGAGGGAGGAGAAGTAAGGTTAGGATGTGAGCTGAAGGGAAGCTCAGAGCAGGTCTTGTTTTCCCTGTCCTTTCTAAGGCATCAGTTGCCTTAAGAGAACAAAAGATTTTTCTTTCTTCTTGTGCAGTTGCTGGTAAATTGCCACTGTCAACATCATTTTCCAGGGATCTGTAAAAGTTTTACCACCTGATTACCGACTTCCCATAGCTTGGTCATGTGAGAAAAAAAAAAAAAAAGACATAGGAGGTGAAATTGGAATCGATTCCTTTATTATTAGGAGTAGTAAAAACCAGTGCCCCTAGCCCTCATTCCAAGGAAAAGTGGCAGCGGTATCAACATCTACTATCAAACCTTCTCTTATCACAAGGAAGTGCTACCTTGCATCTTTTTAAGGCTTCTTTCCTTGAAAGGTGATGCAAATGTTGACAGCAATGAAGTCAGCAGACTAAAACTCCCAGCCTTTGTAGCAGGATTGTTTGAGTATCACATGTTGGATCCTTGAGCCAAGAGGGCATGCGGGGGTGCTCGTCCTTACTCCCAGCCCCACGCATGCCACAGTTCTGGGGCTGCCAGCCCCTCCTCTATCACCACACACCTCCCGAGGTACCAGCAGCATCTCTGTGCAGACCTGAAGCCACAGTACTCAGCAAGCCCCGTGTGCCCAGAGTGCCTCAGGCACGCTGCAGAGGCATCGGTCTGTCCTGGGCTGCAGACACGGGCTGAGGCGTCCTGGAGCTGCCTGGCCAGGGTCTGCATATACTCCTGGAACGGGCCCCTCAACTTCCACCCAGGAAATGCTGGGCAGAAGTATGGTGTCATTGCTTTCTGAAAGCAATTGATGGCACTTAGGTATTTAGGTTAGCTTTTTGAGTCCTGCTGTGGGTCCTGATACATATGATTTGAATTTCTAATTCTGGAGAGAAGGGATGAAGAACCCCCAAGAGGTGTTTTGGGTTGGGTTTTTTTCTCTTTCCCTTTTTTTTTTTTTCTTTTGGAGGGGAGTGTTGTTTTGTTTGTTTTCAGATGTGCTAGGTTCTTTGTATTAAAGATAAATTCATGTTTTCCCCTTGATTGCCTAGCTTTGCACTCCTGTCAGTACATCTTCCAAGTCGAAGATTGTCCGTATAGAAGTGGAAGGATATGGTGACTTCTTAATGCCAACAAAAAAACCCTTTAAGTCTCCATCTATATTTGACTGCAATTAATTGTAAATGCTTCCAGATATCTAATCTCATTCTTTGTTCCTGGTAACTGTCTGTTTTCACTTTCAGCCTTTAAAAGAGCCCTAAACAGAAAATCAGACTCATGTTCAAAACCTAGAAGTCTACACAGACTTCAGGTTAAGCTGGGGCTGCTCAGACTTGACTTGGATCAATGATCAATTAAGAAGTTTATAACCCAGAAATTCCTGTTTGAAATGTGCGCTGCTGGACAGAGGAGGGAAATAAAAGAATTATATAAAAAATTGTCTTTCAGCATGAAGTGTCAGGTATTCTCCATTTGAAAACCCAGCTGCAGTAACTGACTCTTCTGAAATTCTTTCCTGAGCTCAAGGAGTTAATAGCGTTAAAAGCAAAAAAAAAAAAAAAGGAAGTGGAATGGCAGTTTAAATTCTCAAACCGGCTTTCCAAACCCGCTGCAGACGCTGCGCTCCGGCAGGGCTCCGCAGTAGAGGGGCAGCAGGTCGCAGCGGAGGTGCGGCGGCCGCGGGGCGGCGCGGGGCAGGTGGCCGGNTGGCAAAGGCAAGCGGGAAGGGAATGGTAAGGAGGCTGCTGCCTACCCAGGTGATGCTGAGGCAGGGCCAAGGGGAGCCCTGGGCATCCCTCCTCTGGAAAAAGAGCGGGGCGAGGGTTTCGCTGCTGCTGGGTGCTAGGTGGGGAGCGTGTCGGAGGGTGAAGCAGGGGATTGACCGCTCGAGGGGTGCGCGCTCTTTGACAGCTGTCCGCTCCTGCCTGCGGGCAGTCTGGGAGCAGCTCTTGTGTGAGGAGCTTGGGAGGGCAGCGGCAGGGGGTGGTGCTGAACGGTACCTTTGGAAAGCCAGGTTATTGCAGCCTGCGAATGCCCCCGGGAGCACAGAGCTGGAGACGGCCGAGAGGTGGTAATCGCGCCGGTGGTAATGTTTGAGTCTTCCAAAAGCATTCCTGCCCCTCTCGGGGGTGGAGGGGTCACGCTTCCATCCTCTGGCTTTCCTTCTCTGCTGCCTGCCGGGTGGTGAGAGAGAGATGCCCATGCAGGTGCTGTCTTTGTGGTTTGTGGTCTGGCTTTTACTTGCTCACACCCCTGGAAAGATCTGGCATATTCGTATCCTAAGGCAGCGCTGTCACCCAATGATTTTTACCGCCTTCCTCTGTTCCCAGAGGAAAGGACTGACTCTGTTTCAGCCCTGCAGAAAAGGGTGGCACCACCTAGGGAAGAGCAGACCTGTGGGTAGAGGTATGGTTGGTGCCTATTGAAAGACTGAGATGCTCTCTCTTGTTTGCAGGGATTTTTTTTTTTCTCCTTGTCCTTGTGCACTTCTGATAATGAGTTAAGTTCCTGGTTAAGGTGTATTCCTAGGCTGCATGGTCCCTGTTACTGTAATCCTTTGCGCAGGGTACAAAAGAGTGTATGCCAGGAAAACTGGGCAGTGCTGCTGCAGAGATCATTCCCTGTGACTGTGGCCCTGCTACCTCTGCTTGTCCAGTCCTGCTTCCCACCACTTTTCTTCCAGCTATTTCCAGAGAAGAATGCTCCTTCTTTCCCTCCCCAGCCCTGGGCTGTGTGCAGACAATTGCACTGAACTTAGCCTCAGAAAAGTGATATTCCTATCAACCTTCCTCCACATACTGTTCCCTTCTTCCTTTGATAATGGAGAGCTTTTTTGTAGATCACCAAGCTAACAGAATCACAGTATAATTTAGGTTGGAAGTGACCTTTAAAGTGATGCCAGTGCAATGAGCAGGGACACCTTCAACTAGATCAGGTTGCTCATGGCAATCTGACCTTGAATATTTTTAGGAATGGGGCATCTCTAGCCTCTTTGGGCAACTTGTTCCAGTGTTTTACTACCCTCATTATAAACCCCATTTTCCTTATATTCAACCTTAGCCAATCCTCTTTTACCTTAAAATAATTGTCCTTTGTCTTATCATAACAGACCCTGTTAAAAAACTTATACCCCTCTTACTTGTATGGTCCCATCAAGTACTGCAAGGCTGCTCTAAGATCTTCCTGGAGTCTTTGCTGCAGCCTGAATGTCAACTCCCACAGCTTTTCTCATAGGAGAAGTGCTCCAGCCTTCTGATCATCTTTGTGGCCTCCTCTGGGCCTTACTCAAACAGGTCCATGTCTTTCTTACCTTAGGAACCCCAGAGCTGGATGCAGCACTGCAGGTGGGGTCTCACCAAAGCAGAGCAGTGGAATCCCCTCTCTCATCCTGCTTTGGATGCAGCCCAGGACACGTTTGGCTTTCTGGCTGTGAGTGCCATTGCTGGGTCATGTCCCAGCATGAGGGTCAGCCCCTCATCCTCGTGCACCCCCAAGTCCTTCCCAGCAGGGCTGCTCTCCATCTGTTCATCCCCAGCCAGTGCTGATACCTGGGGCTGCCCCGACCCAGGTGCAGGCACCTTGCACTTGGTCTTGTTAAACCTCAGGAGGTTTCCATGGTCTCACTTCTTGGGCTTGTCCAGGTCCCTCTGCATGGCATCCCATTCCTCAGGCATGTAACAGGAGCCCTCTCTGCAATCAGCAGCAGCAGCATCCCCACTGATGGAAACCCCTTCCACAGTCAGGCATACCTCGGCTTTGGGGCAGTGCTTTAACTTTTTTTATGCTGGATAGCTCCAGCCATACGAGCAGGAGGGTTGGAAAGGGCACAAGTGGGTCTCGAGTGTCCCGAGTGGGCACAACCCGCGTGTCTCAGCAGATGGCAGCAGCGACACTCCTTCAGCTCCGCAGCTGCTCCTCGCTCCTGCCCAGCCCATCCCGCCGCTCCCACACCACCTCCATACTCACCCCCCGCGGCTCTTCCTCGCCCTGTCCCGCCAGCAGCACACGGCGAAGGACACGGACAGTGCCAGGATGACGGCTCCGCTCAGCAGCGAGGCGGCCACCGCGATGCGGGACCCGGTGCCCGAGGGCTGCGGGGCGGCTGCGGGCAAGGGGCGGTGAGCGGGGCCGGGGAAAGGGACCCGCCCTTACTCCCGGCCGCCGTGTCCCCTACAGGTAACCCCAAAGTGACGTTCCCGAGAATATTTATTAATAATCATTATAAAAGCTAATGGTGAACGTGGGTGATGCCACGCCGGCTCAATACACCAGAGAGTTGATGGGAAAAAAACCCGTATTAACACATCATATTTTCTTCAGATAATTAATAGAAAATAACCACACGGGGAAGAAAATATAAAGCATTTGATGTGTCTTGCATAAAGCATAAGGGTAGTAGAAATTAAACCCTAAAAATAGAAAGGAAAAAGATTAAACAGGAAAAGTAGAAAAAAATTAAAATGTAATAAAGTTAAAAGGGGGTAAGAGTTTAAAAGGGAGAAAAGTTAAAAAGGAAAAAACTTTGAAAGATGTAAAAAAGAAGAAATATAAAAGGGCGAAAGAAAACAGCTAAAAAGGGGAAAAAGTTAAAATGTTTTAAAAAAAAAAGAAAGAAAAAGAAGTATTAAGGAGGGCCACTTGCAGCTGGCACGTGCTCAGCATGTACTGGGTTACTGTGAAGTTGTTTTCCTCCTGCTGTGAGAGCTTTTGGCAGTGCCCTGGACTCCCCGTGCCTGGCACCAGGGGTCGGGTGTCAGCCGGTACCAGGTTTTGACCCAGCTTGATGATTTGAGCAGCAGCTACTGGGAATGAGGGAGGGTCTGGTTCTCTGCTGAGCTGATCTCAGGTGAATTCACCCCCTGGCACCCCAGCCCCTGCCTTCTGCAGCTTCTGAAGCGCTGTTGCAGTGCTGCTGCTGAGCAGGCACTTCAGCGATGCTGACCACAACTGACTGTCAAGCCGGACCTTCCTTGTCCCCGTTCGGGGTGGCCGGGTCCCCGCACCTGCTGCTGCCCTCGCTGGCTTGGTCAGAGTGAGGAAGCCCCGAGTGAGCTCCGGTGGCTGCGCCTCCCTTCCCGAGTTAGCGCTGCCCCCTGGGAGCGGGCGCGGGGCTGGGTCCCGCCCGAGGGCTCCTTACCCTGGCACTGGGGTGGGGGGTGGCTCCAGGATGAAGCGCTGTCCCGGCGGAGGCAGGCGAGCCTCTCGCTGCCCACCAGCCGGTATCCCTCCTGGCACCAGTACACGAGCACCGAGCCCAAGGAGACGCCTGAGCCTCTGTCCACGTAGTAGTACCCGTAGCGTGGCGGGGGGAGAGCTGTGCATGGCACTGGGGGAGAAGGGGACAGGTTAGGTGGTGACAAAGCCCCCCCCCCCCAGTGATGGTGTCGNCCCCCCCGGGGGGCCTTAAACCCTTGGGGTTTTTTTTTTTTTTTTTTTGTTTTTTTTTTTTTTTTTTTGTTTTTTTTTTTTTTTTTTTTTTTTTTTTGTTTTTTGTTTTTTTTTGTTTTTTGCTTAGTCCAAAGGAAATACATTCGAAAGTCTAGCAGCTTTATCTGGAAAATATGTTTTTCAGTTGCAGACTCTCCAGTGTGAGCAGCTACTGAACAGCAGAAGTGAGATTGGAAAGGCGTAGGCTGGGGAGAGTACGCAGAGAGCAATTTTTAGGAGGGAAAGGAAGAGAATGTTTTTAAATAATGCATAATAGTAATATATAACAATATATATCAAATAATATTATAATAATGTATTCTGGGAGAATATTGTTGCTTGGAACTCAAAACAAAGAAACATTACTCTCTGCTAGAGAGAGAGGCTTTTTTAAATCCCAACCCTTTATTTTTTAACTAGTTTGTGACTCACAGCTGTTCAGAGCTACTTAGTTATCCTGCTTAGACCATCTCTTCGGCATTACACTAATACGTAGGGAGAGCCAAAAGTTAGGTAGGCTCCAAAAAGAATGGCAGTCTGACCGTGTGCTTGCCAACCCCCCAACCTGGATATTCTACCACAAGGCCAAGAAAATGTGGTATTAGGTAGCATGGGTATCAGTATCCTAAATTAAAGGAAAATACTCCAATCAACTGTAATTTAACCAAGCTTAAAACCTGCAGGTAGAAATGTGCTTTATCTAGCTTAGGGGTAACTTCTGTGGGGAATTCCAAGTGGAATAGTAAAGCTAATGTGAGAGAAAGGTCTGGTTTCCCTCTGCTTTTACTGAGATGGTGTAGGCATCTAGTCCACTGGGGCTGATAAGAAACAAATCAGGCTAAGATCAGATCCTCTGATCTTCCTCTGATTTCAGCAGTGCTGTAAACAGGTAGTGCATGTCTCTACATGCGTTAATTCAGCAGTGCCAGGGAGGCTGCTGAATGCCTGGACTGGATCTCTTGTATGATTACATTGTCCAGCACTGGTTGTTATGGCCTTTGCCAATAGTCACCGTGGTTTGGAGTATGACATGGGCTCTCTGAGCTGCTGCCAGCCCCAGGTGGGTGGTCAGCCCACAGCAGCCCCGAGGCCGTATCTCACTCATTGGGCAATGGCGCGTGCTTTGCCCTGGAAAGTGGATTAAAGAAAAATAATCACCCTCAGCAGCTGGAGATTATTTGTGCCTTAAAAAAAAAATCTCCCTTTCTTCCCAAGGGTCTCAGCTCAGCCTCCAGGGATAAGGATGTGTTCAGTGCACCCATACCCTGAGCAAAGAGCGGGTCCATCATGATATGTGTAGATGTTAACAGGGAGGAGGACTTTACTCTCAAAGGAAAGCATCAACTCTCGAGTTTCCTCCCTGTGCCTCCTGACTGCTTCTGCATGGGACATCTCTCCCATGTCACAGAAGCTGCTGTGGCCACCACACAAAGCCTTGTGGCCCCTTTGCATGCCCTGGGAGTGCCGTTGTGTCCGACGAGAGAAGCACCATCATGCCTTCATCCCCGCGTCCCTGCGCCCTTCCCCGTGTGCCTGCACCGAGGGGCCCCGGGCAGCCCGCGGAGGGAGAGGCGGGAGCTCTCTCGTTTGAGTACCTGAGATGTTGCTCTGCACGTCGGTCCCGTTGGCAGCGTCTCTGGGCAGCCCCTTTCTGACGTGTCCTGCGCCGAGTGAGGCGGTCCCGGGCCCAGCAGCATCGCTCCGGGCAAAGCTCAGGCAGCTCCAGGGCAGCAGGCAAAGGACGATGCATTTCCCGAGCCTTTGTCCCGTCATGGTTTAGGGAAACGCAGCACCATTGGGTGCCTGGCCGTCCCGAGTGCCTGCGGTTTCCCTTTGCGTCTGAGCAGGAATCAGCTGGGCTCTTAGTGCATTAAGCCCTGGGCAGCAAAGCTAGCAGCCGCTTTTCCCCCGGGACTTGCCTCTCCTCCGCGTCGGCAAAAGCCCTGTGTCCCTGCTCCCAGCACTGCCAGCCCTGCTCGGGCCACTCGCCTCCAGAGCCCCGCGGAGAAGGAGAACAGGGGTGGGAAAGGGAGTGAGAAAGAGCAAACCCTCAGGATCTATCATTTACAGCCCCTTTACAGCCCCCGTCTGCGGAGACTGGCTGTTAACATCTCTCCAGGTGCTGGAGCTGCACATCAGGAACTCTCCTTCTCCTCCTCCTCCACCTGCCAAAAGCCATGCTCGAGCTCACTGTTGAGACTCTTATGCTGCAGACCCTCCTCTGCTCTTCTCTTCCTTCCTACCAGAAACTAGGGCTGATTTTCTGTCAATGGCAGTGGAGGGGGATATGAGCCATGGGAATCAAAAAGGTTTCATAGCAGCTATTCTGCTGGCTTTGCCACTATGGGAACTGCAGAGAAATCTGTTTTTCCTTTTCTCTGCTTGGCATCTCTCTGCCTGTCATTTCAGGCTCTGATGTTTTATAGGTGGAAGAGGTGTAGTAGCAATCAGCTCTTGCCTCCTGGAATGTATGTTGCTCTTACCTACCCCACCTGCCTGGTCACTTGTGTACACCCATGCAGAGAAAAGATGCTCCATGTTGCCTGAGCACTTGAGAGCCAGATGTTTTGGAGCAGACAATGCCTTTGTGCCAAAGCTCTCCCCAGCAACCAGTACAGCATCTGGGGTGACTTTTGGAGCATCCCCTGCTGTGGCTCTCTTCTCCCCTCTTTGCACCTCCCGGAGCTCCCCTGGCTCTGTGGGTCTCCTTTGCCCCTCCTGTACTGCATCCTTGCCTGTCCTGGGACTTACTGCAGGTATAAGGGTTAGAGGTGTTATTCACTAATACCATTGGCACAAATACAGCTTTGCATGGGGATGGGCTAGTTTTTATTCATTTCTCTTGTATCTGTAGCCTCTAGCTGGAGCCAATGTGCTGGACTAACTATGGCTGCCCCTGTGGGTTCTGAGGGGGCACTTACATCCAAAGTTGCCATGGATGTATGAGCAGCTTCTATTTCTAAAACCCAGCAGTGGTCTTACTATCGTAGTGTGATTTACTGTAGTGCATAAAGGAGAAATAAAAATGTCAGACAGGATCAAGCTCTTGTCACATCCCATCCCAACACAGGAATGTAGATGAGGGCCTCTGCTGAGTGAAAGGGAGTTGTGGGGCCAGGCAGTGGCTGGACCTTGCTTGCCTTCTCCCCAGCACTGGGACCTGCTCTTGCTCCCTATTGGAGTAGTTCAGCAGTATTTTGGCCCTCCTTGCACTTGCAGAGAGGTTTCTTGTCACCTCCATGGGATTTTGGCTATGGGAACACCTTAATCCTGCTCTGTTTGTCCATCCATCTCTCCGTTTTTGTTGTGTTTTTTTTTTTTTTTTTTTTTTTTTTTTTTTTTTTTTTTTTTTTTTTTTTTTTTTTTTTTTTTTTTTTTTTTTTTTTTTTTTTTTTTTTTGGCTGGGCTGGTACTTCTGGGCTTCTCTCCAAGGGATTTACGTGATTTCTTAGAAAAACCTGTTTCAACCTCCCATGACTCATAATCTTGCTCAGAAACTACTTTCATTTCTTCACTTTTCTGGTTAATCATTCTTAAGCAGTGACCTTTCCTTGGCTCCCCGTGGAGAGCAGACCAAGCAGGTATGTTCCTCCCTGTCTCAGTGAATATTGCTGGTTTCTTGGGAGTTTTTTGGTTTTTCTTTTTTTCTTTTCTCCATCTGACTGCAGGGATTTTGCTGTTTGCTCGTGCAATAAAGGTAAAAGTTTTGAGGCCGGCTGGACTGTGTGACACTGTAGCACCGCCGGCAGAGGAGCCTGCCTTGGGGCGCGCCCGGGCTGCGAACCCCGTTGGAAGCTGGAGGGCCGACCCTGAAATGGTCCCTCTATTGAGCCTGAGCCTGGAATCTCTGTACCTTCTCCTGCCGGGGCTTACGAGCCGGTCCCTGCGCTGCCGATGGCTGGCGGACAGCGGGAAGAGCCCGAGGCAGTGCCCCTCCCTGCTGCTGGATGTGTCCCGGTGCGCGACAGCGGCGACCGAGCGCATGGCGAGAGCATGGCCTGCAGCAGGGCTCGGCGGCAGCGCCTCTTGTCACGCGTGCCAGGGAATGAGCAGGCTCAGCAAAACCCCCGTGACACAATGGCCACGCTTGTGCTCAAAATGCTGACATGGATTAACCCTTTGCTAATGCTCTTAAGAGCTAGCCTGCGGCCGAGGGAGATAAAGGGGTTTATTTTAACAAAATCCATATCCTGCTGGAGTGGGATTTCAGTGCTGTTCACAGTTCCTGCTTTCCAGAGGCAGACATCTGCATGGAGCGGGGCGCCAGGCTGCTCCTGCAGGGAGTGACCCTGGGCTCACGAGAGGAGCATGTCCATGTGCCAGGTCAGTCCTTTCCTTGTGGGGAAGGCTAAGAGGAAGGAGGAGCTAGTGGGGAAGCTGTCCCGGCCACGAGGCTGCAGCTCTCATAGCTCCACAGTCTTGGCTGGGGTTGTCCACCTTTGTAGTATATTCCCCGTGGGTGATCTCCTTCAAGGGCTGCTTCTCCATCACAGCAGCCTGCAAGGCAATGCTCAGCAGATGGTTTTCAAAGCTGTCTCAAGTGTCTCTTGTGTTTGCACTCAGATTTCCCTGCTGGCTGATGAGGATGCTTTCCTGAGGGGTAAAGCTTTCATGAACCAGAGGCATTTCTCCCTACCTTTTCTTGTGCCCCTTTGAACCTTTTAAATCTCCTGCTACTGAATTCTGAACTACAGAGAAGTTGTGGATGCCCAGAGAAATTGTGAATGCTCCGTCCCAGGAAGTGTTCAAGGCCAGGTTGCTAGGGGTTTAAGCAGCCTCATCTAGTGAAAGGTGTCCCTGTCCATGGCAGGGGCCTTGGAACTAGGTGACACTTAAGGTCCCTTCCAACTCAAACTACTTTATGATTCAGTGAACACACAGGTACTAATTTCAAGTCAGTGACCATGAGTAATCCTCTTTGCTTTCAGAAGGTTTTGCAAACAGGACATAGAGGTGTTTTGTAACTAAATTAGTAATTGCATGTCACTTGCTTAGTTCTCTTCCTAGTCCATCCTTCATGCAAACCAACCAGGGCAAGAGCTGTGGAAGAACAAACTGTTCTTCAGAAAGATGATTGCAGTATTTGGTATTCTGTTGGTTTTTTTTGCACAAAGTTTCCATGACATGCCTCATCTATACTGCAGTGCTTTTATTTCATAGCCCTGAGCTCCCTTTAAATACACCTTTACTCAACCCCAGTAGCTGGGATTTAGTGCCACAGCTTTGTAAGAGCACTGAGGATGAACCTGCTCTCTCAGCAAGGGGCTTGGCACACCTCAGCAAATTTGCACCTCCCTGGGTTAGATGTGCACAGCCCTACATGGAGGGATGCCTCTCATTCAGCTTTACTCATCTTCATCTGTGCCAGTCACTCTTGGTTCATAATTTGGGAAAGAATATGGTGCTAATAACACCAAGGCTGTGGGTTCAATCCCTGTATGGCCCATTTACTTAAGAGTTGGACTAGATGAGGCTTGTGGGTCCCTTCTAATTCAGAATATTCTATGAATCTGTGAATCTATCCCACTGGGACTCCAATTTTAGGGTGCACTGGAAGTTTTGGAGGTACTCACTGAAGGCAAAGGGAGCTCCTGTATCAGTGCTTGCATTGCAGAGTCATAAAGCTGAAGTTATGCCCCCCTCAGGAGAATAAACTGAGCCAGCCTTTACTGTCATGAGCAGCTGGCCAGGTCACTTGACTGATAGCAAGAGATATACCAGACATACAAGTCTAAAGGCAGTCTGTATTATGTTTTTTTGTTTTCTTTCCTAAAACATTATTAATAACTTTAAAAGGTGTGTACCTGCCAATTTATACTTAAAAGTCATTTGTATAATTGACTGTCATCAATAATCAGTAATTCACAACATTGCTGTTCAAACATGCATTTTTGCTAATTGAATAATATCTTGTTCTGAAAAAAACTCTCAATTTAGTAATTTATTGATAATCCTGTTATATAAGCTTAAATATGCACATAAATGTGCATGTATACATTATATATACAATATTTGTATGTACACAGAGACTTCCTACTTTTCTTGCTTATTTCCAAAGGCAGGATATTCCAGGCTGGGGCATTTCACATGGACCTGGTAGATTTCTCCTTTGACATATACATTGTGCTATTTTGTCTAGATTCCAGATTATTAACCTTCTGTTGGCCAGAGGTTGGTGTTGTTAAACTCTTCATTCCTAACAGGCTTACTCTAATGTTCAGACTTGTGGCTATGTAGGACTTAGTTCTCGTGTTTTTTATTAAAACCTACAATCTCTTGATACTCTAAAAAGTGTATTTTTTGCGCTGCAGGATTTCCTAGGGGGGGAAACTGGTTTTCTGCCCAGCTTTTTTTTTTTTTGAGGAAAAGGATTGCTGTTGTTATTTTTTATTCTTCTCATCCTGTTCACTTAATACTATTTGTCTGGGGAGTTTCACATGATAGTCTAGGTGAAACAGGTGTTGTTACACACCCATGTCTTTTGGATGTTAAACATATTTAAATTGTTTAAGAAGCCTGGGTTATTGAATGCCTGGTTCTCATCTGAAAACAAGGTTATGGCAGGACTGAGGAGTCATTGAACAAATGCTGGGCTGAAATTAGCAGGTAAGAGACTTTTTTATAAAAATAAAAATCTACTGAGAAGATAGACTAGCCTCAGAGGAATATCGTGCCATTCTGGTCTAGAACTAGATGATCTTTAAGGTGCCTTCCAACCCAGCCCATTCTGAGTCTATGATTCTTATGAGCTTCCAGGTCTTTTCTAACACAAACCATCCTATGATTCAATGATTTTGATGTCTTAGAATTTATCTGTCCAGCAGGATGTAACTTCACTGATAGTGTTTAGGGCAATGTTGTCCTATCCTGTAATGCAGTCCTGGTCTCAAGAGAAGATCTGAGAATACCAAAGCTCTACAGAAGGAATAAGGACTGGAGTTTATTTCAGTTCCACTGCATCCTTCATGGAAACCTGGAGATAGTGCCAATGGCTGGTCACTAAGTGTGGGTGATAACATGCCCCTCTCTGAAGGAGTTCTTTGCAGTTGGTCTGAGTAGCTCACTGCCTTAGGAAGCCATTAAATTAAATAGAATTCAATCTAAGTAGGGCTGGGGTGGGGTAGCTGGAATAGTTTGATGGAGCATTAACACCATTAGCTACTTTAAGAAAGGGGTAACTATGCTTTGGGCCATCTGATGGTCGTGAGCTAGGATCCTTAGCTGTATGGGGATAATCAGACAACCTGAAGTCATCTTTTTTCAGTCTTATGTTTTCTATACCTCTTTGGTGTCATGTTTTGATGACTTGTGAAAGGAGAAGCCACTGCCTTTGTGTTCCAGGAGTCAGTCACACCCACACCCACACAGCTCCTCAAGACTACACCAGCAGAGACCAAAATCCCTTCACAGTGAGCAGCTCATGAGCCAGTGAGTGTTCCTTTCCTCACTCACACACACATGCTCTCAGGTGCACTTCCTCCTCATTCAGGCTCAACCACAGGTTTCCTACAGCAGGGTCTCAGGCACCAGAATTTATAAAAATAAAGAATTTAATAGAGTGGTACAGCAGCACATCAGCTTGAGCTGGATGCCTTCGGAGAAGGACCATGAACAAAGAAATCCCCAGGCAATTATATGCTTAAGATTACACACCTGCCCTTCATGTGCTCCTAATGCAGTTTTTTAGTCCAATGGTGATTTTTGGTCTGGGTCTTCTAATATCTTATAGGACTCTGTCTTCATGCAGGCAGGCCATTGCCTTATTTAATTGAGTTGATGATTGTAGCATCCTTATCTTCTGTTTTGCACTTCTTGTGCACCTGTTCACTGGCAGAGCATAGGGAACTCAAAAAGTGTTAGACTCAGGATAAATATTACAACTAAATAATCAGTGTATTATCAATATTCTTCTCATGCTAAAGACAAAATACAGCACTGTATCAGTTACTAGGAAAATTAACTGTATTTCAGCCAAAAGCATATCTTTATGAAAGTCCACAGCTTGTGGCTCAAGGCTTCAGGAAATCCAGCTGCTCATGCTAAGCAACTAAAGCTAAGCAAACAGTATTCTAAATCACACAATATTACAACTATGACTCATTCTATTTAAAATTTATTTAAGCTAAACAACGAATATATGTCAACACTTGGTCATTGGTTGCTGCCATAAATAAATCCACAATAAAAGCTTCATTCTTTCAGGCTGTAATAGGAGTATCCTACAAAGTGACAATGTTTGTATGTCAGCCAAAATACACAGTAGTTGACATATGAAATAAGTGAAACAATCTAGTAACTGAATGTACCAAAGATGACAACAAAGATCTTCAAACAGGCCCAACCTACACAAAAAATGCAAGTTGCTGTTGAAACAGTAATGAAGCAACAATTTCCAAGGCTGTGTGGGATGCCTCTCTGATATCCTCCAGCATCCTTACCTATGGATGAAGTTTTTCTGTCAAGAGTTACTGGTTCTCTCATTCCAGGGGAGGGCTGCTTTCCAGATCGATTTGAATACCAGTCCTCTAATCAGCTGGAGAAAGGAAGTCACTTACATAAGCCAAAGAAAAGGAAATGCTTCTGCAATACAGCTCACATGAATAGCTAGGACTGAGTGCTGTTTGGCTCCTGAAATCCAGCTTCTACATCTTCTCATCCCCTCTCTTTGGGGCTGATTTGACTGAAAGGAGTGGGACTTTGGGAGGCTTTCCTCTTCTGACTGGTTCTTTTTCAAGGCAGTCGGTGAAGGCAAGAGGAAGGCATGACACCCTCTTCAGACAAAGATATCAACGGGCTAGGTAACCCCAGCTTTGTGGTGAGTCTACTCTCTGAAGGGTAATTCTTGCATAAAGAGGTGCCAACCCTGTGGAAGGAGGAGAAGGGGAAAGCCGGGGGCTCGGGCTGCTGCAATGATTCTGGTGTCTGGTAAACTTCTGTCTCGGCTCTTATTGACAAGAATATGAGGAATGATTTCCTCACTACAGCCCCTGCTGCTGCTGCAGGCTCAGCATACTTTCTACTCTCTGGCACCCTTTTAACTTCTTTTCCCTCCACGATTTCTAAAATGATAACATGGATGGATGGCAGTGCACGGGTATCTGTACTGAAAAGCAGGTGAGCTGGTGGCTGTGTTCCTGGGTAAAGCATTTTATGTATTCGTTAGAAAAATTACAGTAGAATTTTAGCCTAATAAAGACTGTGTTTCTTTGTCTTTTGGACCTATTTCTAGTGAGGTGAATTGTTAGAAAGGTGGGTGAAGAAGGGATTTGGGTGTCAGCTGAGGAGGGCACCCTGTAGAATTATAGACACGTAGTAAAAGCTGTAAATGATGTGCCAGTCCAGGGGTGTGTGGTACACTGAGAATGCTGCTAGCTGTAACAGCCATGGGCAAGGTCCTGGGACATGACAGCGCTCTTCCTATCCCAAAGCAGGGGTCACCTCCATTAGAACTAAAAGCTTTGCTTATTTTCTGTCAGCAGGTGTGAAGGAGTGGGGTCCTGCAAACATCTTGCTACCTTGGCACAAGCCACCTGTCTGTGCTACCTTGGAGGAAGCATTTAACCTCCTAGTGTACAAGTCCCACATTTCTTGGGTAGCTCTGTGTGAGTTTGCTATGTGCAGTGGGGGTGCTATGCCAGCTGTGGGCAGAGCCTCAGGGAAATGCTCAGAGTCAGTTTTCTTTCATTATTTTTAACAGGCTCTCCATTTTAAACTTGTTCTGCCATAACACATATCAGACTTGTGAATTCTTATGGTTTGAATCACCCTAAAGAAGGTAGAAGACAAAGGTCTTTTACCTGTGATTCATGCAGTTCAGTTCCTGACTGCCTTCCTGAAGCACTTATTTAGTACAGGATTGAGAGCTCTAGTGCTGTGTCTGGAGCCTGAGGCACATGGAAGGAGCACTGGTCCCCTGGATTCACGGGAGCAGCTGGGCTGAGAACCTTCAACAGTGGTTTCCCTTCCCTGCTCCAGACTGCTCCTGCCTTGTCCTCCTGCCAGCATCTTAGCCTCACAGGCTGGCTGAGGTTGGAATGCAGCTCTGGAGGTCACCTTCTCCAAACCCCTGCTCAAGCAGAGCTGTCCAGAGCCAGCTGCCTACGACTGTGTCTGGACAGTTTTTTAATACCTTTAAGGATGAAGAATCCACAGCCTCTCTAGGCAACCTGTGCAGAGCTTGGTCACTCTCAGAACAAAAAAATGTTCTCAGATTTTAAGATGGTACCTCCTGCACTTCAGTTTGAGTCCCGTGCCTCTGCTCCTTGCCCATCCTGATTATCTCCAATCCATCCTTTTCCTGGTGAGCCCTGCTCACTCCCCTCCAGCTCCTGGGGAGGGTCAGGCACTCATGTGATGATCATGCAGGGCTGTTACTGGCACAGGCTCTGCCTGCCTGGAGTATGCCTCCTGGTTAATACAGGGAAAATTGCAATGAAAAGAAAGGAGCTTACTGCTGTCTGCCTAGCTTAGCATTTGTCTGCCCGTGGTGTTATTCAGGAGTAGCTGTCTCCAAATAACTCCATGCTTGGGCAGTCTTAAGTACCTTGCTGTACATTTGTTAATTCATGGCTCAGGCT
Organism: Peucedramus taeniatus; assembly: GCA_013400575.1. Lineage (NCBI taxonomy): Eukaryota > Metazoa > Chordata > Aves > Passeriformes > Fringillidae > Peucedramus > Peucedramus taeniatus. The sequence continues at coordinate 51,898 of WBNO01008875.1, forward strand.
CTCTTGTTCTGAAATGAAAATGTCTGCACAGGGAGTTATTAAGGAACACCTTTTTCTCTTGAAGTTCATGCCTGAGTTCAGTTTCAATTAGCTGTGCCTTCACCTATCTATTTTGAAGTATCTGTAATGCTGCCAGTTTGCCTAGGCTGTATAAATAAGCTGTGTTTGTTAAAGAGGCTTCTCCATTGTAGGAATCCCATAGCAGAGTCTTGGGCTTTAAGTTGATTAAGGTAGTTTATTTGAGTGGTACTGCAGGAGAAACAGCTCAAGCTGGGTGCTGCTGGGGAGGGACCTTGAACAAAGAAATTAATGAGCAATTATACCCTTACAACCTGAGTTCCCCTCCCCTCACACAACAGTTCAGATCAATAACAATATTAGGGTCTGGGGTCTGGGATCACATGGCCTGTTTTCAACAGCGTGGCCTAAAATGGGACTTTGGAGACTCAGCCAAGAGAATGCAAACCTGGAGGTTTCAGGCAAATGATTTTGGTAATAATCTGCCACACCTGCAAAATTTACAACAGAATGTGACATTAATTTTATATCTCTGCTCCTGACCACAGCACCACCTGTTTGCCTCCATCAGTAGGTAGGCCAGGAGTGTGACTGCAGACACTTTGCTGTTGTGTTGGGTATTTAGGTGCCTTCAGGTTCCTGCGGGACTTGGAGGATAAAAAATAAAAAAAAGTTTGGTGCAGACAAACTGATTAAGCTTCTCCAGACAGCAGGTTTCTGTCCCTGCCTGACAGAGTAGGGCACCTCAGCCCAGAAAAGCCCTCTGTTGTCAGGATGCTGAGGACTGGTTGGAGATGGGTCAATGAAACAAATGCTTTGGGATCTTAATTGGCTTTTGCATCTGGCCCTAAGTGTTTTGGTTTCCCAGGCAGCCTCCTTCCACCCTATGTGTGTGTGTGTGTGTGTGTGCATGCACAGGGGTCAGAGTGGGCTGGAAGGAGGCACAGACAACCAGGAGAATTTGCTCAACTTAAAAGCTGTGGCAAATGAAGCAAAGCACTACTTTACTTTCCTTGGCAAAATGCATCTTTATACAAATAAATTCTGAAAGGCATACAGCTCCCTGGGAAGACCTGGGGCTTCTGGCTGCCTGGGAGGAGACCTGAGCCTTCCTGGGTAGCAGTTTCAGCCAGCTCCTTTGGCATGGGTGCTGGGATTTCCCATCTACTGGTGTTCCTGTGTTTCACCCAGCTCCTTTGTAGGAGCAGGGTTTTCTAGTAGGACAAAAGGCAGGTGTCTTTATCAAGTCAGAACACTGGTAAAGGTGAGCATAAGGAGATTGAAAGAGAAGATCCAGGAAATGAAATGTAAAATGTGCTTCTACTCAGTAATAGGTGGCAGCCAGGTATTTTAGCATATTTTATAAAAAATGCTGTTTGGGTGGAATTGCCAGAAGATAACGGAGACCAGAGGACAGTGCACTTTCACTGATAAGCCCATTGCATACTCTTCCTTGCTTCTGGTTGCAGTTTCTTCATCCTTAACTAGATTTTAATATTAACACTTTGTCTGGATGTCCCTTTGAGATTGAGACACCCTCTAGTGTTTCTTCAGGCCTAGACACACCAGCACATACAAAAATTTTCCATATGTATTTTGTGCCTCTGTTTTAATTTCCCCTCCTTGGTTTGTTTTTGGTTTTGTTTTTTTAGTATTGTGGCATTGCTGAAAGCTACACAGGAGGTATTCCTGCCAGATGTGGAGCGTGGCTGCAAGAGAGGCAGCTGCTGGGCATCTGCAGGGCCAGGCTGTGACTAACAAAGTGTCTCTCCTGTTGTCCAGGGTAAACATGGGAGCCACTACCATTTCTCACCAGGTCATGCTGCCCAGGGCCCAGAGGAAGGTGGAGGCCCTGGCCACAGTGAGACCAAGCTTGGCTACACTGTCACAGATGTGCCTCCATGGTATCTGTGCATCCTGCTGGGCATTCAGGTGAGATGGGAAAGCAGGTGGAGGCTGGGAGTAGGGGAAAGTTACATGGCTGTTCAGCCAGTTAATTGGGGTGAAACCTGAATTTGGGAGTGTTTTACTTTCACAGGGCTTGAATGGAGCTCTGAGGCTGGATCTTAGTGAGCTCAAGTCCTTTGATCCACATCCTGAGCACTGACTATTATCATCATGCCCACAGCTACATTGCACACTTTGCAGTGCAAACAGTCAGGCAGAGTCCTGGGGCTGGGGTCAAATAGGTAATAAGAACATGTTGGCTACCTTGGCTGAATGTGTAAGGGCTTTCTGAACTTCTGCCTTCCCATGGCATCAAAAACCCAGCAGCAGGGCACACACTGTTTTGGCTGGTGTCTGTGCCCAGGTGTGTTAAATGACCCATTGCCACCAATGCCATGCTGGGTAGGGAGCCTCTGGGAAAAGAGACTTCAGAGTCATTAAAATAATGCTGTGACTGTGCTTGGAGGTTGTATTTTGTACTTTGTTTTCTTAAATGGAAATTTAGAGTGTATCAACCCAACACATCTTCATCAAAATTTTAATAAAACATGCCTGTAATGAATAAAGTGTGTTTTGGAGTGCCACCAGTTTCACCACTGCAGTGCTGTGCTCCAAAGCAAGAGTGAACAACACAGGTTAAAAATTAAAACAAAAAGAGGTTTTAAAAATTGTTTTCAGATTTACAGGTCATTGTAGAAATATGTCTGTGACTTTTCTGACAAATACAATGCCCAATTCTTCCATTCATTGGCACTCACTCTTTATGGTTATCCATGAAGATAACTGTGTGAGAAAGCTGTGTGAGAGAAGCTACTGATGGCAAAAAACGTTTAGCTCCAATTTTCCAACTTTTTATGTCATCCTGTGTGGTGCAGATAAGATGGACTGGAATATTTGCATTCACTTTGCCTGATTGCTCTCTCCCCGTACCTTGGGAGGTCCCCAGCTTCCTGGAAAAGTATGTCCAAGAGCTTTGTTTGCAGATGCTGGGGATAAACTGGTTGTGTCTGACAGTGGCCTGGCAAGTCCACAGCACTACAAAAGATCTTTGGACATGTAAAGGAGGAGACATTTCAGTGGGTGCGTTGCAATTCTTGTAGGCGCTTTGGAACAGCCCCGAACAGAGCATTAAAGCTGCCAAAAAAAAAGAGAGAATAGGTAGTGCTAGTATTGCCCAAGCACAAATTTGTGAGTTCTTTTAAAAATATGGTATTAACACAGAGCCAGTTCTGTGTCCTTCCTCACCCAGTCTTTCTCTGTGGCTCCTAGCACTTCTTGACAGCCATGGGAGGTCTCGTAGCCGTCCCGCTGATGCTCTCCAAAGGCCTCTGCCTCCAGCATGACCTGCTGACCCAGAGCCACCTGATCAGCACCATCTTCTTTGTCTCAGGAATTTGCACCCTGCTGCAAGTCCTCTTTGGAGTAAGGTAGGCCAAATGCAAGAACTGGGAATGTGAGCAATTGCTGTGTGCTAGGCTACCACCCTTTGTGGAGTTTATCAGTGAGTCATTTGTTAATTTCAGGCAATCAGGGTCCATGCCAAAGCCCCCTGAAACTGCTGAGAGCTTTGCTGGGTTACCTTGCTGCTCTGAATTTTGCACCTCCTGATACTTCATATACCTTTTATTGGGCTTACAAGGAATCTGTCCTTAAAATAATAGAGCATTGCAACATGTAGTAAAAAGTACCTGCTTGCTCCTTACCCCAGGGGTCTTCCAGCTGAGGCAGGAGCCTTCTGATTTGGGGCCAGGATCAAGAGAGCACAAATTGTACAGGAAACTGTAGGGATGAAGTCCATCTGCCACCACTTAGGGACTCAGGGAAGAGTTCAGAAGCACATCCTGATATGTGGTGCCACTTCCCATGCTCAGGGATTTGTGGCATAAAAGGTAAATCCTTTGCTGATGAGCAGCTAGCAGTGAGATGAGTATGGAGTTGCCATCCAGTACCCAGAAAAAGGATTATTTAATGAGAGGGATGACTGCAAGAGCTCCCCCTTTCTGGAAAAATCCTGTATCTTTGCTGACCCTGAAAAATTTCTTCTATTCCCCTTGTCATAACTCTGGGATCTCTCTCTTTCCACAGGCTGTTTTTTCCTCCAGTATGGCAGGAACCCGTGTTTTTTGCTTCAAAGACAAAAGTTATCCATTCTTTGGCTTCTGAATCTGAGAGACTCTGGTTAATCACTGGTCAACTGCCAGCTCCACAAAATGTTTTTCTTCCTTCTGCATCATTCACTACTGAAACTTCTTCTCTATCTCTCTTAGTCTTAAGTGTCTGTAGACAAACTTCCTGAAGGGTGCTCCCCTTCTCCTACATTGTTACAGGATTAGTGGAGGAAGGAGGAGCACCTTGACCATAAAAAACTGAAAAACTGTTTTTTCAGCTAAATTCAGGCTGGAGGGCATGACCATTGCAGGCATTCTGAGTTCTCCCAGGCACCCTCCAAATGCCTTGGTGAATTCCTGAGAGCTGTAATGACCCCTGCTCTCTGTTAACTGGGGATTAAAGAGTAGCAGAGAGCCTCTCTCTCCCATGGCTGAACAGCTAATTGAGGTACAACAGATCAAATTAAGTGGTAAGGAGTTGTTCCCATGGGATAAACTTGAATGGCTTTTGCTGTGCTGAGGGTGCAGTTGCCTTCTTGTTCACCCCAACTATAAGGCATGAGGACATTCATGAAGCAACAGCCAAGGGAAAAGCTGACCCACTGCAACCTGCAGCTCAGTCATGTTAAACAGCATGAAAAAGCAGCAGTGGGTCCCAGGCAGTCACTGGAGACCCTATCAGAGGCTCCTGAGGGGAGACACAGGTCATTTGCCATTATGGTGAGTCCTGCTTAGTAAATGCTTGGACATCATATACTGATTATCAAAAGATAATATTGCCTTCCCTATTTCTGCAGCTTTCCCTCTTGCAAACCCCACAGGAAAGAGTTTAGTGTGCCCTATAAGCATCACCTTGGCACCTCTGAGCCTACCCATGGCAATACTGAGCCCACCCATGCCAACACTGGCTGTGAAATATCTTAGGGACCAACACAGCAGGAACTATAAATCTATTGTTAGATTTGAAGTCATGGCCCTGGGCCTTCTCTGTGTTGTTTTGTGGTGATTTTTTTTTTTTTTTTGTTTGTTTGTTTGTTTTTTGTGCCTTGCCCAGCAAAATTGTTTCAAAGCTTTAAAGCTTTGACAGTGCTTCTTTATTGCATGACTAGTATAAATATTTGGTTTAGGTGACAGAGACATGGTCTGTTACAGCTACTCCATATCTTATTTCAAGAATGTTAGAAATTCCTCTGTTTCAGGGAAAGCTGTGCCCTGCAAAAGCAGTCACCTGAATTGCTGTCCCATGGCTTTTCTGAACAGGTGCCATGAGAGCTCCTGGCACAAGGAGAGGTTGCTTTGGGGCTTCCTCCTAGGGGTGCTTCCAAAGGGAGGAAAGAGAGGCACCTTGGAGATTTCCCTTGGCTGTTTCAGGGATGTTGTGCCCACCCTCAGGCAGCTTAGGATTTTTCAAGCACACAAGAGGAATGGTTAAAATACTTGCACTGCAATGGGGGCTTATGTGGGGCTTTGAGGAGCCAGTCAGGCCTTTTAGGTCTCTGTCTTCATTTCTTCATGCATGGAAAAAGAGGCTGGTGTAGCTCAAAGGAGCATTACTCTGCTGTATAAATCTCTGCATGAAGCCAGTCCTGAACTCCTCTGGAGATGCAAGCTTCTTGCTACCTGAGGGATTCCCAGAGGGAGAGATACTCTAAGCCAGGAGACATGTGGTGTGGGGGGAGAGCCAAAGTCTCCCCCAGTCAGTGCCCATAGACCCCTCCATGCAGGTTTCCTTTCTAGTTTCAGTGGAAATGCAGAAGAGGAATTGGCATCAGAACCTGGTGTACTAAAAGCCAAGTGACATCTTCTATCACCCTCAGACTGAGGATTGTTGTGACATGGAGAGTAGTTAGTGCATGTCCTTGAGTGCATGAGCACATTGTGAAGAAAACCAAAGCAGCCAAAGGGGACAGAGGAAGCAGCTGGATATTGGCAAGATTGATGCTGAGCTTTTCTTCAGCATCTCACCGTCTTTCTTCCTTGGTCTTCTTCCCTCTGCCAGATTTTTCCTACTCTCTGCAGGTCTGTGGTCTCATCAGCCATTAGAGGCACTACTTTTTCCTTAACATGGGGTAGCAGGGTTGGACTGTAGCACTGATGTGCCCCTCCATTGCTGGTATTTGAACCAGCTCTTACCCCATGTCATTGCTCTTGCATGCAATGAGCAGCAATTCCTACCCATGGTCAGTGATGGTGACCTGACACAACAATTCAAAAGGTACTGTCAGAGGCCATGGGCAGACTGATTTTTAATTTATTTTGCTTTCCTTCCTCTCACCCTTACGGACCAGAGTTTCTAGCACTCTCACTTAGAATTTTTTTCTTTCTGCTTTCCTTCCAGGCTGCCTATTATTCAAGGAGGGACTTTAACATTCCTAACCCCTACTTTGGCAATGCTGTCTCTCCCCAATTGGAAGTGCCCTGCCTGGACACACAACGCCACCCTGGTGAATGCCTCTTCACCAGAATTCATCCAAGTCTGGCAGACACGGATGCGAGAGGTAAATTACATTTCCAGTGGCACCTGCTCTGTATCAGGGCTGCTGTTTGCTTTCAGTAAAGTGCCTGACCATGTCATGGCCATCACAGCTGGAGAAACTTCTGTTCCCAATGAACCTTGGCCCTCAAGCTGTTGCAGCTTTCTAAGCATCTATTCTCTATCAAAGAAATAAAAAAGGTGCTTCACTGCTGCTGAACAGGGGACATGCAGACCTCCTCATGTGATTTATGGTCCCTGCAAAGTCTCCACTGGTCCAGTAAGATCCCTTCTCTATAAAGCATGGTTAGCCTAGAAGAGGAAAGGGAGGGAAAATATTTTCAAGGAAAGAACCCAGTCCAAGCACAGGGGGGAAACCTAGTAAAAAAAAAATGCAAGGCAAAACCTACTGTAAATATTAAGGAAAAGGACATTCTTAGGTAATCAGAAGGGAGGAGGAAAGGTCAGGGGTCTCACTGCCTTATTGTACATCAATTGCCTTTATCAGAGCAAGTGAATAAATTTGCCTCTCTTGATCCATTTGTTGATGTGCTTTCCAAACCAGCTCTCTGCTGATACACATAAATCCATCACAAGGGCACTGCTGATGTCTCGTTTCAGCCTGGGTCATTCACCAGGCCCCTGTGTTTCTCTACCCTTTGGAGCTGGGGGAAGGAAGGTGCTCAGCACCACAGAGGTTCCAGCCTGGGCTTGTCACCAAATCTGAGAAGGCAGAGAGCAGCCTCACCCCTGCCTGAAGCTGGCACTGAGATGAGCAGCATTTCAGAATGTAATTGCTGGTTCCTTGGCAGTGATTGTCAAACACAGGAAAGTTCAGGGTGATAAATGTGTTCCAAGAGTGAAACTGATACTCAGGGAAAAAAAGAGACTGTGATGAGTCACTTCCCCATCAGTGTGCTGAAGAGACACTAGCCCTTCCCAAAAGGAGCATCAGTGGAGACCATGGCCCTGCTCCTGTTTTTGGGGCAAGAGCTTTTCCCCTGTCTTGGGGGAGCAGGCAGGAGAGTGCAGGGCAGGTGATGCATGCTCGGGTGGCCCAAGAGGACAGGGAGCAGGGGATCTCTGGAACAGAATTAACGCTGGTGAGGACTAAATCCATCAGCCAAGGGGAGAGTTGCTGTGCTGCTGCTTTGGTGGTCCTTCCCACATGTAATTCTCAGCCAGGTTTTACTGTTGTCAGCAGGAGGCCTCTATGCCAGTTTGTCATTAAAGACTGAGCCTGGCTCTCATGCTGGATTTACACTGACATGAAGAAAAGGCTCAACAGCTGGAGCTCCTTCCAACTTCTGTTTTCATCCTCCATTTTTTCCAGGTGCAAGGAACTATCATTGTAACTTCTTGCTTTCAAATCTTCGTTGGGTTTTCTGGCCTGATTGGATTTCTGATGAGGTTCATCGGCCCCCTGACAATTGCCCCCACTATCACCTTGGTTGCACTACCTCTGTTTGAGTCGGCTGGAGATATGGCTGGGCAGCACTGGGGCATAGCATTCCTGTAAGTCTCTCTCTGGGAAAGATAAGAGTACACAAATCACCTGCCTCTAATAAGAAACCACGTGTCACAGTCCATAACAGTGTTCTTCTGGGTTCAAGGTTTGTTTGTTGAGCACCAACATGTGACAGGCTTGTGCAAGGCAGCCATGTGACACAGTCATTCTCCTCCAACCCCCGGGATGCTAAGCCCTCAGCAACAAAGCAAAACCCAAAAATGAGTTAAAAAAACACTGATTTTTGTGAAAATATGAAGTTCATAGTTCAGTAGAGATACAAGTCTTTCCTATGTGTGTGCAGTCTCCATCACAGTTGTCTACACACACTGTCTTACACACCCATTATTTAAGTTTAAAAGACATTCCTAAAATGACCAAGTTGGGCATTCAGGTATTTGTTACCGTGGGGCGACACACAACACAACACGGAGCAGCTCTGGTCAAAGCAAACTAAAAAACTCTTTATGAAAACATCTGACTCCATATATATATCTTTTTGAAATGCCAGTGTCATTGGAGGGTTATAGTACCACCTCCTCAATGTCACTGGGCAACCCAACAGTCCATCAGGTTGCTTGTCCCCTACAAAGGAATGAAAAACAGTGAGTTATTTACACAAAGTTTGTGAGAAAGTTCTGTGCAAAAATGCAAACATCAGAAGGCTTAATAAAACTTGAGAAAATCAGGGCGACAGGTATTCTATGTTGAAATAGCTGGTGCTTTATGTATTGTCTTCACATGAATAGGAGGAATTTTTCTCTCCAGAGCTGTAAGGCTGCTGAGCACCTTTGTTCATGCAAATGCACGAAGCGTGCACTCACACCAGTCTGTCTGGACTCTGTGGCATTAGAAACTACAAATGGAAACCAGTTCCTCCTCAGACTTTCTCCCTCCAGTCATCCAGTGCTTTGAATTGTGTATGTCATGGAGTGTCTTTACACAGAAGTGAGGACAGAGTTTTCTTTGCACTGTTGGAATTCTGCCTGTTCCTGACTATTGCACCTACAGTTTGTCACCTTTTCACATGGGAAAAACTACCAGTTTTCCAGTGAAGTCAGTGCACTTCAGCTGGGGCAATAGATTTCTCACCAAATCCTCTCCAGATTAATTCACTTGATGTATAAAATTTAGATCTGTTATAAAATAATTAGGAGCCTTTCAGAGGCCCTCCAGAGGCTAACACAGGAAATGTGCATGGTCTTCTGTAGGCACACAGTTTGTGGTAATTGGGAGTGGGATTAGGCCGATCCTCACCCCCAATGGGTACAGCTGTGAAAAGCAGGTGAACAGCATTGAAAGCAATGAGCCATGGAGTGCCCAGGGGCACTGACCAACCACCAAAGGGAACAGAGGGCAGACAGGTGCAATGCATCAACATGAGGGGTATAAAAGGCTGGGCTAAAGAACAAGAAGGGCAGCTGCTTGCAATCTTTTGAAGTGACAGGCTGTTACTCTGTTTGTTGAGGCCTTCTGAAGTTGTATGATGATACTCTGTGTCCTGGCTGTCCTAACTGTGGCATGTGCTGTGACAGTCTTCTACCAGTTCAGCAGCTGAAGTGGGATGCCCAGTCCCTGCCCTCTCTCCACATGTGGTAGCCTCCAGCTTCATCTGGTTGGCCTCTCTGGGCAAAAGACACATGGGGGGCAGGCTGTGAGTGCAGCCAGATGTGCTGCTGTCCCCAGATGTGTCCTACACAAGGGATGGGAGAGGAGCTGCAGTTGCTTCCATCAGTGTGAGCCCCAGGTGCTGCCAGGGACCCACGGGGACACCCCTGCCATGGAGGGGCCCTCCATCACTCAGCCTTCACAGACAGGGAGCTGTGCTCTCCCCTTCTTGGCTGGCTGGGAGGGCACAGTCCCACCACGGTTTTTTCTTTCAAAACAGGGATTTGCACAGCCAAACCAAATCCTCTTCTTTTACTCTGTGTTACAGGAGCTTTTTGCCCCTTGAATAGGTAAACCTGAAATCAGGAAACAATAAATCCTGTATTTCTAGTATATCTGAATTACACAGGCAGAACCTGAACCTTTCATGTCTGTCAGGTCTTTCTTTCACTTAGGAGGCATTTTTAACCTTTCTGCAACTGTGTCATACTCACAGATGCACCGCCTGGGATGTCAGTCTTGAAACAAGGATAAAAGTTATTTGCAAATATGCAGAGTTGTCAGTAGATTATGATGGAAAGCTTGTTCCACATCTGGCTTGGTGGAGTGGGGAGTCACCCCCTGCTCCTGAGAGCCTGTTTTTATGGGTCCTCTGGAGTCCTGGGTTCTTGGGTAGCAGGTCTTCACTTAATGTGGGGACAGGTGGGCAGCTGGGCACCCACTTTATTTATGGTCTCATTTTCCCTCCTTCTAGGACTATTTTTTTCATAGTTCTGTTCTCTCAGTACTTGAAACATGTTACTGTGCCACTGCCATCTTACCAGAGAGGCAAGAAGTGCCACTTCTTTCCAATCTACCTCTTCCAGATCTTCCCGGTACGTTGGGGTTCCTGGATACCAGGGAATTGTGCCAGGGACTGGCCTCACCCGCCCCAGGCTGCCTGGGCTCTTTCCACTCCTGCCCAGATGAGTGAGTGCTTCCCAGCTGAGCCTGTGTGGTAAGGGCCAAGGGGGAAAAAGCTCCCCATGGCCCTGATTATTGGGAGGGAGGGAGGGGGAGAAGAAGAGAGGGCCACCAGGAGTTCCTGTTGCCTCTTTACCTCCCTTCAGTGCGCAGGGAGAAGGGGTGGGGACACATTCTCACCCCAGGCGTGCTGAAGACGCAGCCATACCCTAACCATTCCCCACTGCTGCCTGTGCAGGTGCTGCTGGGGCTCTCCCTGAGCTGGCTGCTCTGCTACGTGCTGACAGTGACCAGCGTCCTCCCTGCGGCCCCCACCGCCTACGGCCACCTGGCCCGGACAGACAGCCGTGGGGACGTTCTGTCACAGGCTCCCTGGTTCCGGCTGCCCTACCCAGGTACCACTGCCTCCCCCTCCCCATCCCGCCTGCCCCTGCTTGCACCTCCGCTTATGACTGCCAGGAGGAGGTGAAATGTCAAAAATCAGGGCAACACCCACGGGCATTCCTGCTGTTCTTCCTGCCCCGGGGCAGATTTCAGGGCAAATAAAACCCTGAAATTCCACCTAAGCCGAGCTCTTTACTTGCAGGCCAGTGGGGAACGCCAACGGTGAGCCTGGCTGGGATCTTTGGCATCCTAGCCGGGGTGATTTCCTCCATGCTGGAGTCCGTGGGAGATTACTACGCCTGTGCCCGCCTGTGCGGGGCCCCGCCGCCGCCGCAGCACGCCATCAGCCGCGGCATCGGCGTGGAGGGCATCGGCTGCCTGCTGGCCGGGGCCTGGGGCACGGGCAGCGGCACCACATCCTACAGCGAGAATGTGGGCGCCCTGGGCATCACCAAGGTGAGCTCGCTGCGGCGGGCAGGCTGTGCTGCCTCCCGGAGCGATCCCCCGCGGGTGTGGGCACAGGAGAGCGGCGCACATGGCTGTCTGCTGGACAGCTGCCTTACAGCTTCCTCACAGCTTCCCCTCTGTAATATTGCTTATTTCACTGGATTTTATAAACCTCGCTCACAATAACCACTTTTCACACATTGCAGTGTTAGTGTTTGACTGAGGTAAGTGCCTCAAGCACCACTGGCTGTCTGGATGTCTGCATGGAGTCCAGCTCAGCCTCTCACCATGTGTGCATTGTCACTAGGAAGTCTGTGCATACTAACCATCTACCTGAGCCACTTCTTTCCTGATGTGCAGTTTGCTGCATGCATTTTATGTATGGGATGCTGCCCAAATTCATAATTACCAGATTATAGGACACACATTCTCACAATGTATGCCGAGTCCTCCAGCAGGACATGCCATCCTTGCTGATTCAGGAGAGATCGTTCCCTTGGATCCCACCTCTGCTCACTCTGTCCACACTTGAAAGAGCTGAAAATAGACTGTCATCTCAGTCAATTTAAATCAGTGTAAACACTCTGGCTGGGACAGATGGGGGTGCTGAGAGCACAAGGCAGATTTAATTTATTTTTTTACGTGTTTTTCCATAACAAATGGAAACACAAGGGACTTGTTTCCTCTCTTAAATAGAGGAGAGGAAACTCTGTCCAACACCACCAGAGAAGTCTTTGGAGATCTCAGATACATACAAGGGCTGACAGATAAGGCAAGGAGAAGCTGCTAGAAGCTGCCAAAACACAACACCTTACATGGCACCAGGCACCAATCTCTAAACTGCTTGATCAAGCCCAGTATGCCAGTACTGAGAACTCCTTTACAAGAAAAGGAGGGTTTTAAAGAGAGGTAAAGGCCTCAGAGTCACCACATGTGGGGAGCCCTGCAGTTTCTTCAGCCTTAAGAAAGAGAACTGATTTTATTGTTTTCCTGACATAATTGAAACAAACTCCAAACTAGTGGCTTTAGCAGAATAGGGTCACAGTGCTATCACTGGATTAGGTCTTTTGCCTTTAAGGCCAACTCCATATATATGGTAATTCAACATTTTAGCAAATTGAGACTCTGAATCTATTGTTCTAATCCTGGAACAAACGGATCTGTTGACTTTTATTAATTAACATTTAGATGGTAATAGTGTCCCAAGGATCTAAACTAAAGAGTAAAAAAAGCAGTGAAGCACCTGAAGGCAATGCATGATTTTATTTTGAAACTCCACACCAAATCTTTTTAATTTATCTTTCACATTCAAGAAAGACTTAAAACATTCTAAATGGACACGTTTAAGAAATACTTAAAAAGAGACATTATTAGTTACTGAGAATGTTTTTGTTGAAAGCATTCATAAAAAGCCAGTCCTGTAATTAGACATTCTTCAGACATTTAAAGGGAGGGATTAAAATATTTAATTGAATTATAAAATGTTTGCAGAGGATTACAGCACTTCCCTGACACAAATATTGTAAGTTTAGCATGATTCTTTAGGCAGCCCAAGTTTTGGTGTGAATAGGCATATCTTGACTTGGAAGTTTAATACATACTGCTGCTTTCCTTTTCACTTTCCATATAAATGTCTCTTTCAACCCTTTTTTTGGCAGAAACTCTTTTTCTTTCTTATTCATATGCTCTAGCAGATCTGAATAAAGGGGATGGCTTGGTGCTTCATCCCATCTTTATTGTATTGCTCAACCAAGAAAAAGTCACCCTGACTCTTCCTGGGGGAAAAAATGAGAAAAAAATGGTTTTACTGAAGATGGATGGGTGATGAGAGATAGGGACAGAGCAAAATTCTTCCTCACTTATTTCTTGACCATAGAAAGGATATATCAGATCCCAGAGCTTAGGATGGAGCAGCCAGCCAGCTCTGATCTCTGAAATCTTGGTCTCCAGGGAATGGAGGGATCATTTGGGATACCTCATTGAAAGCCACTTCTGGATGTCAGTCCAAACCCTGGTGGAAAGATTGTCCAGTGAATTGGTTGGGGGGTTGCAATGCCAGGCTTGTATGTGTGCCAAGATATTTCTAGGCTAAAGCAAGAACCAAGTGGGTATTACTGTGCTCTTACTTTTTTTTTAATTTCAGTTTAATAGCAAACTGTTGAAGTTCTGTCAATAGTAGGAGAGAGGATAACACTGAGTAAATAGGTGTGGTGCTGTCAGAGTGCCTGTTGTGATAAATATTTATGGTGCACAAATACTGCTGCTTCCCATTCAGTGTCAGCATCCCAGCTCACCAGCAGCTGTATCCAGACCTGTTCTGAACATGCCCTGGAGTGCTAGGGCCAGAGCTGCAACACCTACCTGAGAGGCTGGCGCTGGAGCCTGCCACCCTGGCCTTTCTCTGCCCTCAGTGCGTCACTGCCGCCCCCTCCTCTCGCCCCAGGTAGGGAGTCGAATGGTGATCGTTGCTGGTGCCTGTGCCATGCTCCTGAGCGGCATCTTCGGGAAGGTTGGGGCAATGCTTGCCAGCATTCCCATCCCTGTGATTGGAGGCATGTTCCTCGTGATGTTCGGAGTTATCGTGGCAGTGGGGATTTCCAATTTACAGGTAACAGCTGTGTGAGCACTGCTTCATCCCTGGTGAAGGGGACTTGATTTCATTGAAACAGGGAATCATAGAACAAGCTGAGTTGGGAGGGACCCATCAACACCATTGAGTCCAACTGCTGGCCTTGAGCAGGACACCCCAAGAGTCACACCGTGTGCCTGAGAACATTGTTCAAACCCTTCTTGAGCTCTGTCAGGCTTGGTGCTGTGACCACTTCCCTGGGGAGCCTGTTCCAGTGTCCAAACACCCTCTGGGTGAAAAGCTTTTTCCTGATATCCAACCTAAACCTCCCCTGACTCAGCTTCATGCTGTTTGCTGTCACAGGTCATGAGAGTTAAGAGATCAGTACTTGCCCCTCTGCTTCCCATCATGAGAAAGTTGCAGACTGCAGTGAGGTCTCCCCTCAGTCTCCTCTTCTCCAGGCTGAACAGGCCAAGTGACCTCAGCTGCTCCTCATACAGTTTCCCCTCCAGACCCTCCACCATCCTCATGACCCTCCTTTGGACACTCACTAATAGCTTTATATCTTATATTGTGGTGCTCAAAACTGCACACAGCACCCTCAGTTTCAAGTCAGTTTCTTACAGACCATGTTATGTCAGCTATAACCACACTGCAGCAAATGTAAACATTTATCCTCAGGTAAAGATAAGGGGCTGTACCCAGAGGGGCTAAATCATAGAGGGCTCCCTGGTAAGGGCAGGGCTGGCTGGCACTGGGGACTGCAAGATCACAAATGCCCCAGCAGCACCAGGGCTGGGTCCATTCCTGATTACAGTGTTTGCATCCCACCATGTCTCATGAACATAACAATAATCCACAGTTTTGTGTATGTAATGTGTGAAATTTCTCTGTGCAGTATACAGATATGAACTCCTCAAGAAACATTTTTATCTTTGGATTTTCTCTATTTGCTGGCCTCACAATTCCCAACTGGGCAAGCAAAAACAGTACACTACTGGAAACAGGTAAGAAGTGACATCAGAAGCATTTTCTGTAGTATAAAATGGAAGGAAAGGCTGACCAGAGAAATCTTTAAAAAGAGGGTTTTTTGATAAAATGCTGAAACTTGTGCTTTGAGTGTTGCCTGTTTCTTTCTGTGAGGGCTGTTTTTGCCTTTTGCTCTGATGCATGGCTCTGGTGCAGAAATCCCTGCTTTTGGTCAGTGACTGGGTTCTGAATGAATGAGGCTTTCTTATGTGCTCATACACAATAAAATGCTGTGCTTTCAAAATGCAAGAGCATACTCGTCTACTAAATTCCATCAAGTTCACTTTATTGAAATTTTCAGTTCTCCAACAGCTGGCCCTTCAGTGTGTCTTGTGTGACTAATGTCTTCATCACAAAGGCCGGTGTCCTCTCTTAAAGCATGCATGGTGTGCGGGGTGGGCTGATTAAAGAGCTGGGCCCACAAACCACATGCTCTGTAGATGCTCTATCAGATGCTCAGTGCCACTGGGCTTTGCTCATGGCCATCAGCCCTCAAGGGGAAACATCACACCTGATGATCTTGTGGTGAAATCCCACGCTAAATATACTCATATTTCTTTGGGAACTGAAGCTTGTGCTCCTGTAGGGAGCTGTTAGGTGTTATGTTGTGGAGGTGCTGAATGCTTTTGGAGCAGAAGGCTCCTTTTTCTCAGACAGTGCTGGGGTGTGCACTGTTAATAGGTTCTTAATGTATTTATGAGCCATCTCCTGCCCACTGTGGGTCTGAGAATAATCATGTACAATAAAACTGTAGGTCTGAAACTAGCTGTGATATCACTCTCCCTTCCACTGCCAAATCTTACACTCCACTTTGGATTTGCAAGCCTTGTCCAAGCAAGCATGCAGCTTGCAGCCTCTTGGCACCAGAAATGTTGCTGGTAAAACAGGTAAATGCTCTTCCTGCACCACGATCTAGAGCTTTATTTTTCTGCTAGGAATCATCCAGCTTGACCAAGTGATCCTGGTGCTTCTCACCACTGGCATGTTTGTGGGTGGACTTCTGGGCTTTATCCTGGATAACACCATTCCAGGTAGGATTTGCTGAAATGAGCTGCTAGTTTGAGCCTGTCCAAGGGTTTGTTCCCTGGTACTTTTTGTCTTCATGACTCCTGTTCTATGGATAGGAGTTGTGCTAGCAACCATGAAACACCATGTGACTGCACTCCTCCAGAGAGGGGTGAGGAACAGGAGACATCACTGAAATGGTCTCTGGCTGGAAAACAGCAGATTATCAAAAATTAAATAATTTGTCAGAAACAACCCAAGCTGAGGAAAAGGTTTATTTGGCAAATATGTCTTTCAGGGAAAATGCTGGCCTAAAACCACATTGCTAGTTAAAAGGAGAGAGGAAAGCAGCTACAAGAAGTGGAAGGAGCCAATGTGTGCCAGTATGGGACTGCTAAAACCGAGGCTGAACTAAAGCCACCACAGTGGAAAGCAGTCGGAAGGGCTAGTGCTGGCCCTCACAGGCAGCAAAGAGCCTTGGATTTTCATCTAGCATGGGGAGGGAGGGCATAAGAATAGGAGAGGAAACCCTCTTTTCTGCTTCAGGAAAAGAGCAGGAAGGAAGGACACTCTGGCTTTCTGAGAAGCCTCAGACAGTAACAGAATCTGGTTAACAATCTCCTTCTGGCTCATCAATTTTCCTGTAGCCTTCAATCTCCTGTCAGCTCCTCTGGGCAGAATTTGCAGGTGTGCTCACTCCCTTTCCCAAGAGGGACTTTGCTGCCACAGCAGTTACAGGCACTTAGGAATTCCTTTGGCTAGGGTAAAATACCTGTGACTGACTAGCAACTGCTAGCTAAATCTGCTCTTAAGTGTCTGGCCAGTTAACATCCAGCCTTGCTTTCCCAGCACTGCATGAACCTCCCCTTTGAACAGTTCTTGGATCTCCTATGGCAGGTGAAAACTTCTTGGTATACATGATTCCCATGGAAAGCAGTGGAGAAGGCTGCTTATCTGGAAGCTGTTGCAGGAAAAGGGGTATTGTCTGGAAGCTCATTAGTGAATATTTGTAGAGCTCTTTGGAGCTGGAAAGGTTTAAGTAGAAGGGATTTGTTTTTTGTGCTGGGTCTGCTGGGATTTGAGCAGTGGCTGTGAGGCACACAAAGCCTATGCTCAAACACCTGCTGTTTTAAACACAACCACCTCACCTTGCTGTTGCAGGAACACAGGAGGAGCGAGGGCTCCTGGCATGGAAGCAAAGCCACAAGGGAGGGATGGAGAGCTCTCAGCTCGTTTCCAAGGTCTATGATCTTCCATTTGGCATAGGCACCAGACATTGCAACGCCTCTTGGTTTCGCTATCTCCCTGCTTGCCCCAGAAGACTGTCTTGTGACAAGAGAATGGATGAACTGAAGGCTGCTGGGCAGAAAAGCAGTATTAAAGCAAGCTTAGAAAGAAACTCTGAGATTGGTGCTGATACAAGGATGTAAGCACCTCGCCTGCAAGTGAACTCATCTCAGAAACAGAGGTCTGAAAGCGTGTCTGCAGCCCCTCTCGTCTGAGCATGAGCTGGCAGCTGTTAGAGGGGGGAGCAGGAAAAGGATAATGTATTCCTCTTCCCAGCTCTGCTGACTGCACCACTGATGGCTTTGAGGAAGTAATTTTCTCCTTCTCTCTACCTGCCTGCTCACTTCCAGGAAGAACCTGATCCCTCCTTGGGGAACACCAAAGCCCAAGAAATGCCTAGAAAAGATGTTCTGTTTCCTTCCTTGCACTGACCTTGGGCACCCTAAGGGGAAGCTGTTCAGCTGAAGCAGAAGGGCTTCCTGTCCCCTGATCTGGCAGCTGAAGGAGCTTCCCTGATGTGGGCCCTGTACCACTCTCAGGCATCCCTTGGGTTGGGGTAATACCCAGCACCTTAAAGCAACACCCACCTCTCACCTTGTGTTGTATACCTTGTATACCTCATCCTGGCCAAGGGGAAGGAGCAAGTGCCTCTAGGTCATGATTCATCTCATTCTAAATTCCCATAATTTAGCCAGCCAAATGAATGTTGTTGTTAGAGAGACATTTAAAATTAATGGGATGGATTGTCTTCTGAACCTGTCTCTTCTGCCTCAGCCCACAAGGGGACTCTAGAGACCTTAGTTAGGTTCTTGACCTAACAGAAAAAAACAGCTTCACTGAAATGTATCCCACCTTTGGAGTGCTGGGAGGAGTCTCAGGAGAACCAGTTTCCCGTAGGGCACCCAACCCTACAAAGATAAAGGAACCCTCACCAAATATGATGGAGAAAACACTTCTGCTCACAATCTTATGCATCCCTATACTCCTGCTGTGTCCTGTGTACCCTTGCTGTACCTGTTGGGTCTGGTGTGGTGATTGTGTGGTGACAAGCAGAAAACAGGTGTGCAGGTTATTGCTCCTATTCCCTATTAGCTTCAATCTGTAGGGCCATATGAAATATGATTACATGTGGTCCTATGGTTGCTGGTGCTGTGTAATAAAATTGTTGCTGTAGCATAAGCTTGTGTTTCCTTCATTGAGATTACCACTTGCTTTTTTCTAAGTCAAATAATAAAATGTACCCTGTAATGGTATTTCTCAGAGTGGAGGAATACCATGCTGAAGCCGAGTAGCAGGTGGTATTCAAAGAATGATTTGCAGGCCTGCACTCCTGTGAACTATGATCATGCAAGAGGAGGGACCAAAGTAAAATGTTCTTCATCTGCTCCTTAATGTTGTTACAGTGCTTCTAGCCTCAAAGCAATGCCAGCATGTATAAGTGAAGCACACTGGAAAGGCCAGGGAATGGCAAGCCTGCACCCTGGAGAACTCTGAAGAGCTCTTAAACCCAAACAGGACCCCTGCACCCCCACTTTCAAACACAGCAGTGTGGCAAACATTCATCTGAGAGTGCTACCACAGGGACAGAAAGGGCTTTGTAGTGTTTATTCTTCCCTTGTACTTCAATACTCAGCTCCACGTGTTTTTGCCTCAATGTATCATGCTTTTATGCACCAAGGCAATGCTGGGCCACAGTCCAGGCCTCTTGGACTTGGTCTAAAAGCTGGCTGCTGCAGTTGGATAGCTAGGCACTCCAGCTTTAGTTTAGGTTTTAAAATAAAACTTCCATCCTTTCTGTTTGTGATGGCTGGTAGCATGACCTCAACATAACCACTATCAGAATACAGTTTGTTCATGTCTGCCTTTAAAGAGAGCCTTTAATGATACGTCAGAGATGTGAAGGACTTTATTCAATTACACAGCACTTTTAATTCCAAGACACTATCTGAGCAGCACTACACATCCAAGAATTAGATGTGGAAGAAGAGCACAGGGCTAATCACTCGGCTTTGCACACTTCACAAAAGAAAATAATACAAAGTGTGCCTGCACTTTTCTGGGTGACAGGGGAGTGGGTCACTCACAGCAGCAGCAGCAGCAGCAGCAGCAGCAGCAGCAGCAGCAGCAGCAGCAGCAGCAGCAGCAGCAGCAGCAGCTCACTGATGCTGTCCTCATAAAGAGATAGAAAAGTCTCATTCCATTCTCTGTGAGGAAATCCTTATTTCCTTGTGAGCCCAAGATGAAAAATTGCACCAGGAAAGTAATCACTGCCAGGGGGTGACTTTTGCAGGTTGCAGTTTGAGACCTGCATCCTGTGGGAGTGTGCAGACTGCCACTGATCTGGCCTCCCTGCTGCTCTTCCCACACCTTATGCTAGGCAAGGTCACTTAACTGTACATGGCTCAGTTTCTTTGTGAACCAAGGCTAAACATTAAATAGCAATGGGTAAAAACATATATTAATAAATAGCTAAGATCTTTAAAACCTTTAAAAAGTATAAATTACTCAACTGATATATCAAGAAGTACTAATGAGGGAAGGAGAAATCAATGGTAACAAAGCACTTCAACACAGTGTCTCCACACTCTGCTGAGAGAAAGAGGTGAAAACCTCTTCCTGTGCCTGGTGTACCTGGCAGTGCTTGGCAAAACATTAGTGGAAACACTGTTTAGAAATCTTCATCATCGAAGGTCTCAGTGCACCGCAGCATCACGGTCTCATGATCATAGTGAAGATCTTCTTCCTGAAAGCCCCCCCAAAGTCAAGCAGGATTAAAAAACAGAGGAGTTCATTGAATTTCAAATATACAGTGAGTTGGTCAAGAGGTGATGTACCAGAAAATGCAGCATGAGCCCTCCCTCCTTTCTGAATCAGCCACCAGCACTTGATGAGTTCCTGAGGTACCTGATGAAGAATGGCTCAAATTTTGTGCCAATTTCCTTCTAAAATCACAGGGGTCCACCCTATGTCTATTTACATCATCTAGACAGCTGTTACTGACTGTGGTAGCAAGTATGTCACATAACAGGCTCTGAAGGTATGAGAGCTTCCTTGAGGCCTTAACGTCTACCAACTTCAGGCTTTGCTCCACTTTTAGCAACAGAAGGAAAGGGTCTTCTCTTTCACCAGTTCACAGAGAACAAGTGGTTTTTGAGAAATCAAAGTCTGGAAGATAAAAGCATTCATGTCTGCAGTCCATCTAGTCCACCTTCTGCACTGATGCAAGACTCTTCAGTGAAATACTGCTTTTAAAAATAGGTGCTATTTAAAGATGTATAGCTTAAGAAGCTCTAAATGCCACTTGCTTGTCAAGTGACTTATCTAAAATCCGTAATTTTAAAAGAAAGTGTGTCTTTGAAGACACAAAGGTGCTCAGTACTATTTAGAAAAAAAAGCCCCACTGAGTTTCATTTAGGAAAAACCTTTGGATCTCAGTCCTCAGTCTAAATTAACTCTTTACTGCCTTTGCTGCTAAGCTTCTCTTATGATATGACCTTAAGACAACAGCTCTTGAAAAATTACAAGATTGCTTAACTAATCTCATGCTCTGAAATATTTCTCTATCATATACTGTAGAAGCATGCTCCTGTTCTCATTTTGGGGTCCCTGTCCTTTTAAGAGCTCTCCCTTTCCTTGTCCAAATTATTTCCCTCCTCCTCTTGTGTGAGTCTTTCTGAAGTTTTTTATTCCAGTGGGGTGCAAGCCCTTGGCAGCCTTGAGAGCCAGGGCAGTGGCTCAAGAGGAGCTGTGCTCAGTAGCTCTGTAACTCTGAAACAGTGACCATCCACAATCCAACAGCAGTAATCGTAGTTTGTACCTGGACAGTTAACCAGAAATGACAGAACATGGCAGTGGCATGAATGACCAGCAATAAAATCCATCACCTCATCAGCTCTGCAGATGGAAGGAAAGGAGACCATGGGCTGCCTTTTGTATTTCAGTGGGGTGCACATCACATGCCTTACCTTGGTACTTACTGTACTTGCTACCCACCTCTGTATCTCCTACAAGGTGTGTGCACAGTGTACTGGGACACTGCTTTATCCTTGAGATAACTTATGCCAGCACTGCCCAAACTCCTGTGCTAGCATAGCACCAGCACAGGTACCACATCAAGGGAAGGGGAATGGTCTGCAGAGGTTCAGTCATACCCATAAGGTACGCAGGACGGGTTCCTTTCCCTGTCAAGTCCAGGAGTCTCTGATGCTCTGAGCAGCCCAATTTCTGGGGTAAGGTGAGTAGCCTATACTGATCTCTCTGCTGCTGCCTGAGTTGGTGTGTTTCAAGCTAGCTGGAACATCTTCTATCCCTGCTCTGCAACCACTTTCATAACTGTCTCAATCTTTGCTTTGAGATGGATCCGAATTTCTGCTCTCAAAACAAAAAATATCTTGTCAGTCATATTTTCCTTTTTCTACTCTTTTGCCTCTTGGCACTGTCTAGATGTGCTGTTCTGCACTCTAAATCAAAACAGATTGTGACCTTCATATTATCTAGTCTGGGTGATTTTTGCTCAAAGTCCCTTTTTATTGTCTTATCACAGATAACTAAAAGTTTCTGTGTAAAAGAACCCTTTGCAGCTTTTTATTTCCTTTTGGATCTACACAGTACAATCAACTGCCAATTTGCAGTACTTTTGGCTCTTTCGTGCTTGTTTTCCCATCACTCCCATTCTCCTAGTCTTATTTTAAATGTGTCTCTTTAAACCTTGAAAGAGACACTACCTCTTCCTATACCACTTCATCTGGGAGCTGTGAGATGGACTTGGGCTCACACGGAACAAGGCAGCCCCCAGCAAAAGGACAAGATGAAACCATGCCAGGCATGACACTCACAAAAGAAATTTAAAGCCAGAAAATGCCATATCTTGCCTAAAGCTTTTCTTTCTTTTCTAGGCCTGCTGAGTTCATAGTCATTTACTTAAACATAAGAAGAGCTCTGCTCTTACACAGAACATAGCTATTCACAGACCAAAGGGCTGTGTAGATCAGTGCCTGGTCTCTGACAACAGTCAGCAGGGAAAGTTTAGAAAAAAGTGCAAGAATTGGGCACACAGTGTGCTCATTGTTTTACAATAAATGCTCATACATTATAGCAAACTCTGCTGTGAGGCCCTCCTGCACTGGAAATTGAATCTGGACCTTCAGATTTAGTAATTGCCCATGGATTGATAACCCTGGAGTCTAAATGTGGTAATTTGTACGTGCAAATATTTTTAATATGTTGTTTGTTAATTTTATTTAGTGCTTTCTAGTTCTTCTGGTGTTAGACACAATGAGTAATAATTCTGTGTACTGAATCCACACCGTGTACAAATAAAATGGTCTTGCAATACCCCTCAGTCTTTTTTTTTTTTTGTAGAAAAGTCCTACTCTTAACAGTATTCAATGCCTTTTCCTGTGCTTGCCATTCTCTGCACCTTCTCTAGTGCTACTGTCTCCAGGATGGGGGAACCAAATGGCACACAGCAGTCTCTCTGTGATGGATTCAGATAGTGGTGCAACACTAGTTTCTGCTTTGTTTTCTGTCACAACTACCCCTCATCACAAACCTATTTTCCATCGAAGGAGCATCTGCTCAAGTACCAAAGGCCAGGTGGGAACTAGGCAATAGAAACCAGCAAACCAATGGCTGCTGTGGAGGTACCACTGACTCTGAACCAAAACAAGCAGGCTCTGCCTGAGGGGACCTCCCTTTCAGTTCTTTACCCATGTGCAGGCTCTGAGCCACCTCCATGGCAGGGAGACAAGAAGGGGAGGAAGAACAATGCAAACACAAAGACTTCTGGCTCAGCAAACCTGCAGCAGTAGGCTGAAGTTAAGGGGAAGCTCAGGAGCTTTTCATCAGCTCTTTCAAGAACACGAATATCCTGCTTCTAGGGCCTGTCAGTGGAGGGCTCAGGGCAGGGAACCTGGCACCCAGACAAGCAGAAGGTGGTTCTAATGAGCTCAGAATGAAGCAGCTGGGGGTTGATGGAGAGCTGGAAAGTGAACTTTACCTGCTCAGAAGAGATCATTCAAGCTTTTCCACAAGGAACTTTCTTGCAAACAATAATAATAAAAAAAATTTACAATTCCTCACATCATTTGCCATTTTTAATAATATTCAAAGCAGTGTTCACTCACACTTAACCTCTTACAAAGGCAATCCTACTGGCCTTTTGGAATGACACATCTAAAATGATGAACCCCAAGTTCTTTTTGGAATCATTCTGGACAATATGATCAGAAGCACTGAATACAAACATCCCTTTCTGACATTGCTCCTGAAATACATTGCTCTGAAATACACTGCTCCTTCTACAAGGAATCCTTTGGCAAGGCTTACCTGGCAGAACTGTGTATTAGTGAAGAAGAGGTGTTTTAGGAAGTCAGTGACCTGCAGATAGAGTCTCTGGTGATCCTCTGGATTTTCAGAAGTGCAACTTGCAAATGCTGAACTGAAAACGGAATCAGATACTGTATTTAATTTTCTGTTCCGTTCTCCTTACTTTCTCTCCTCCGTATTTTACTTATAAATTTGAAAAAAATCAAATTGTTTTCAAGATGGTTCTGATATTAAAGACAATAGCCAAGCAAGACAGGGAGGAGTTGTGATGAATGCATTGATGAGATACTGTTTGCCAAGTGCAAGACATATGTAAGAACATAGAACAGAAATACAAGAAATGAGTGTCACAACAAGGAGATCTTCTGATACATTACAGCATAGTAACACTGTTTTGGGAAAAAGTAAATATCCATTTAAAACAGACAGCAACAATGGTTATTTGGGATACAATATATAACATTGGTTATATAGGGGTGTATTTGGCAGGGTTGTTCAGAGGAACAGCTTTGACTTCTTCTGTAAAGTTTTTGAGTGAATGCAGTAACGTGTGGTCATGAAATGACATGTTAGCTATAACTGGCAGGTGTGTTTTCAGACAACTGTGGCACAAAGCTAAGCTTTTCATTCTGGACCTCACCTCTGTATTCTTCCTAGGATTTTACAAAGTTCTGCCATCACACCTCTGTCCAGAATTACAAGGTGCAGAACAACAGGCAAGAAAGAGAAAACAATAAATGTTGACTATTGAAATACCAAACTGATTTGGGACCTAAAACAGACTTTAAAGATTATAGTAATACTTTGCAGTATTAAGGAATACTTAATCTTATTTTAAAAGCAAATAGAAATTGTGACCTAATAAATGTTATTTAATAAATAAATATTTGTTAAGCTTTTTCATCCATTCAAGCATATTCTGATCATCAGCCAAAACAACCTTATTTTAATTTATTCTCTACTGGAAGTACAACCTGGAATGGTGGTGAAAGGAGGAGCTTCACATTAAAGATCACTCTAAATGTTGAAAAATAAGTAGAATATGGGATTAAAAACCCACAGATTAAAAACACTATTTACAAAGAGAAACAATCCTAACAAAGACCAAGTAGAAAGAATACATAAAAGATGAATCATAATGTGATTTTCCTCTTGAGGAAAACAACGCTTTTCTTTCTTTGGTCTACTGGGAAAAATCAAAGGCAGTGCCAGCTTTGTATCTGACATG
Organism: Peucedramus taeniatus; assembly: GCA_013400575.1. NCBI lineage: Eukaryota > Metazoa > Chordata > Aves > Passeriformes > Fringillidae > Peucedramus > Peucedramus taeniatus. The sequence continues at coordinate 76,798 of WBNO01008875.1, forward strand.
TTCTCTTCTAGGTTACTCATCTGAACGGAAGAGGAAAGAGATGTTATTATTTGAAAGGTCCTGTGTTTCTTTGGTGTTACTGTTCAGGTCAACCACACTTTAACCTGATCACCTCTATGTGACTGAATTAGGGTAAGACAAGGGAGAAAATGTTGAAAATTATCATTTTTGTTTCATTAAATGAGAGTATGTCTTATGATTAGCTGATTTATTAGGAAATGCCTCTTGGTCCTCACAGGCCTGGTAAGTGAGAGAGAAAAAGAAAACATTATGAGTATTGTAAATTGAAAAGACAGAAAGCTGTGCAGAGTGGCAAAGAAAATCAGAAGGACCCCAGTTATCTTGAAGTCATGGGACTCTTAGTAAGTGATTCTTACTGATTCTGCTGTAAATGACCATTAGTCGTTTCACTTTTTCCCCTTAAAAGGAAGTATTATTGTGAGCACAGTTGCTGGAGGCTGCTATTCTGACCATTTATTAAAAAAGAGAGCTGTTGTCTTACTCCACAGAGCACTTGCTGTGGACTACTGACAGTGGGCTATTAACATACTGTGTCTACCAAAAAGGGGTGTTTGTAATTTACCTCTGGCTGGACAGTCCCTGAGCCTTGCTTCTGTCAAGGAAACCAGCAGCAACATCAAATGCATCTTCAAACATCACCTAGTAGAGAAATCACTTCAGATGTCAGCATATCCAGCCACCTAAAAAGTTTTACCTAGGGCATAATTTTTAATAATGAAGTCTTTAAAAGCATGATATTCTTTCTTTACATTTAACAGGTATGGTTACAGCTAGAGTAAACCAGGAGATTTTGTGGGACAGAAATAATGTGGAATAACTGTATTTCATGGCTAGGAACACAAGGTCAGTCCACTCCCTTAAGCCTGTGCTTCAACCTCTAAGAATTGAACTTCACATCTCCCAAAAAATCGGTAAAAGCCATGAATTGTATCAGTGCTTTAGAGACTCTACTGTGGACTGCTGCTTATGGCTGGAGACCTCAGCTGTACCAGCCAGTCTCTCCAAAACTGACTCCAGTTAGAGGAAGGAGTTTGGATGCTCCTTGTGCCAGACCACTAAACTCATTAGTTCACTCTGCCATAATGCAGTTCACACACTTTCTGTGCCAGAAATACTGTACAGGGAACATTCCCACGACATTTCCTAAGGCAATGAGCAATATCAGTTGTGTCCTGTAACTCAAAAAGAACATGCCAATGCCATTTACTTATATACTAAACATCTGTCCCTTCCTTGCAGCTAATGAAATTACACATACCTCTTTGAGCAGCTAGTTACTTCAGCAATCAGTTTTCCAGGAACCATTGATAGAACTGACTGTTATTTACTCAATCTCTTATTAATAAATGCCCTGGTCTGCTTAGTCACTGACTTCTTGGCTCTGCAGAGGTGCATGGTACAGGCAGTCATTGGCCCTGTACCACTGGGACTGGTCTAAAAATACTTTCTCTTTGCGACCAAGTGCTTTGATGAAAAAAACCCACCAAAACCAAAACACAGCAGGCTTTGGCAAACTAGGTATCCCTTCTGAATTTAGGTCATCTGTGCTCTTTGGAGAGTCTGGAGAGCACAGTAACTGTATAATTCTTGTTCTTGCTCCCTCTCCCTGGTGCAAGGTAGAAGCAAATTTAACTGTTACTTAGCACAGAAACTCCACAAGTCAGTGGAGACTAGCAGGATTACTACCACTGCACTTCTGCAGCTCACTAGGTATCTTACCAAGAGAAAATTTGGTGCAGACATTTACTCAAAGACTGCTTATTGTCTCCACTTACGCATTCAAATGATCTTGAGAAAGCTCAATTATAACTACTGTGTGTTTGCAATTAAAAGCTGCAGAGCCAATTAGCATCTGAAGGCTTGGAGTTTCAGAGGCAGACTATGAATGTTGCTGAGCACTTACTTCCTCTGGTGTGGAGACTGAGGAACCACTGGCTTCCTCACTGTTACCTCCGCTGTCCCTCACACTACCCTCGGTGCAAGCAGGCTCTGGGCAAGCAGCTTTGGGATCCATGAGGAAATCTCTCTGGCTACAGTACTGCAAGATGCTGTCCCTGCTCTCTTCAGAAAGCTCTTGCCAGAGATGGGAAATAGCTGTGGAGACCTCAGGAAGAGGCACCTCTCCAGTGCAAACAATTCCATGCTCTATCAGCAGGTCCACTGTGTGCTTATAAAAATACAGGTATCTGGAAGGAAAGGAAAGGAAAGGGAGTATCTCTTAAGAGCAGGCTATAAGGCAGCCATCTACTGAAAATCAGCAGGACACCAGGGAGTAGCTCTGATCCATAACTACTTCACTGACTCTGCCTCCCATATTTCATACAATTACTGAATGGTGCCCAACACTGATGATTTCACCTGCAAAAAGCAGGCTCCAGCTTCAGCCTCAGCAGGATTGCCTCACAACAGAAGCTCCAGGCACTGCAGGTTGTACAGGCTGCATGGGCAAACCTCATTCTGGAATTTAATAAATTTTCAGTTACTTGCCTTTGTATCCTGAACCTTTTGCACTGCAAGTCACTTTTTATACATTTACTGGCATCACACTACACTTTAAAGCCCTGGCTGAGGTCATATCCTGATGCATTAGGTACTGCACACACAGACAGAAAGACCCTACCCCAGGTCTGGATGCTCTGACTTACGCATGGGAGCTCCATTTCCTCCATTTTACATCTAAGGAAACACATCCCTAACACTGACTTCTATGCAGTCTGTAGTGAAACTGGTATTGGAACACAGGGGTCATAATTTCAACCCAGTGACTAAATCTCAGAACAAGCCTGCTTCTTCTGTTAGCACTGTGTGGCACAGCAAACCAAGGATAATAATGTCTACTTCAGAAAGCAACACTGAAGGTTATCCTACATTAATTAAATGCTTAGAGAGTTTCAGACAAAAATAAAAAGATCAAAGGAGTATAAACCAAGAGTTCTATAAACAGCAATCCTTGTTACCATGTTTGGGCTCAAAATGACTCCTTGAAAGATGTCCCACATGAGCACATTTCCTGATTAACTGAACAGTATTGCATGAGAAAGTAACTCAAAAGAAATCATTCTTTTTTATTTGTAAATATTTGTTCCCGCAAACCAATATTGAAAATATAATTTTGTAGGCAAAGATAAACCTGTTTAAACCCAAGTTTCCACACTCTGGAGTATTTTCCACCAGTGCTGGAGACAAAATACCGGAAAGGGAATAAGCATTCTCATGTAAGGCATTGCACTCACTAAGGCTTCTGGATTTCCAGCTCCAAACAAAGGACCTGGAATTTCTCAAGCAGAAGAACATGAACCACCATTAGACTGCTCTGCTAAAGAAATTAAGTTTGAAGCATGAGTCAACTATTTCCTTCCCGGCTGAAAGGAGACAACCGCATTTTGCACTGGATAGAGTACTGTGAAATCCTACCAAATGTATCTCCTGCTGCTGAACATGGGAAAAAAAAAACAGTCAGCTGAAGCTCAAAGCATTTCTGACGCTTTCCAAATAATGTGATTAAATGATCACCAAAAGGCTGTTGATTTCTTTGCTGAAGAGTCCTTGTTGTTTTACGCCTGTTATAAAAGGTCATTTTTGGACAAGAATTAGCTATAAACTAAATGCAATCTGCCCTAGGACTACAGGATAAGTGCCAGAGTTTACACAGTACAGGCCCTGGTCTACCTCGTCAGTAAAGAACATGAAAGTCAGATGTTTATGGCTCTCTTGTGCAGTCTTTGATGAAGCAGATTTTTCTAATCCTGAAAATCTTGATTCAGCACATTTCAAGGTCTAAACGACACTTTAACTACAGCTACCTCTAATTCTAACAGGAGCAAAAGAAGGAGCAGGAATGGGAAGCTGGTGCCATCTGCTGGTCCAGCTTCAGTCTCCTTTTGAGGAAAAACTCGGTAATCAAAGGGGTTTTTAGAAATACACAACAGTTCAAAGCAAAAGAGAAGGAATTGCAGAAGTTTTTGGTTACGGCGGTGATGCCATGGAAGAGGATGCCCAGCTGCAGCTTTGGACTCTCCTGCACTGCATGTTGTTAACTGTGGAATGGTTAGGGTGAAATTGACTGCTTGATGGTACAGGATAGGTTACACATACATCTATTTCTCATATCTTAGCAATCAAATAATTGTTTATCCTGTTGAAAATGCAGGATAAAACCTGTAAGTGCCTCTTAGTGTTGTATGACAGGAAGGGGAAGAACATGGAGTATAATACTTGGTTTTAAGATATCACTAACTTTGGAAAAAAACAGTAATTTTACCGTTATGACTTCCAAATAAAATAAATAGACAACTGACATAAGAACAGTAGTCTTTGACTTTTAGGTCCTGCATCAGGCATTTAGGAGCTTAAAGGGTTTACAGACTCACATCCACTAGCTCTAAGTGTAACATATGAGTGTTTAGGTTCCCTCCCTTCCCCAGTGTTGCAGACAATTTTGCATTGTTGCAGAATGCCTTCTGGTATCTTCCAGAAAACCACTATTCTGCAGGCCAGAGGCTGAGGACTGTGAGATCTTACTTGGTTGAATCCAGCCTTACCCTACTCTGATCCCACTAAAAAAGTACTCCAAGCTGCCAGGAGCAGCTTCTGGAAGGGTTTCCTTCTGGAAGGGGCAACAGTGTTCAAGCTCCTCATAACAAAGCCATTAGAGGAAGGATGAGCATCACTGTGAGGAAAAGAATGTGCTTACGTCTGGTTCCTGCACCTCCCTGGAACTCATACAGCTCTTGGCAAATTCACCCGGTGCAGCAATTCTTACCCTCCTAAAATCTACCCCATGGCAGGGATACACTGGTAAAGTGTGACAACATAGGGACTGACACACTTGAAAGAAATTTTCTTATTTTTCTCAAGGGGTGAAAAATCCTCAGGGATTTACCAAGGCCTGAAAAGCTTGGGACTGCTACAGCTCTAAGAGTCCATTCACATGCAAGCTGCAGGGACTCAGGAAGTGATCAGCTTCATCACCAACAGGGCCAAAGTCGCTGGCACAGGGGTTCTGTGAGGCAGACGCAGGCTCCAGCAGGGCTGCATGAACAGCAGTGCCTGGATGCACAGTGATATCGCAAACAAGTTAAAAACCTGAAGGCAATGTGGGGTGCACCTACCGTTCAAATTCCACTAGATCTGGGGATAAAGTGTCTGAAAACTGGATCAATTCTGGCTTCCCATATTCTTCCAGTGTTTGTTTCTCACATTCTTGAAGCAAATACCAGATGGCAGAGTCACTTTCACTCATATCTTCTGAGGCTGATGTAGTGCTTGAAAGAACACAAGGGGGAAAAAAAGCCAAATTAATAACTTCTCAACTGGATTAATAATGCCCTTGTCATGGTGACTCCAGAGCCTAGGGGCATTCTTCCCAAGCCAGCTTTTTCCTCCTTCTTTTGTTTTTCAGGCAATGAGACATCCTTACCAGAGATCAGCTACATAGAAGGGAAAAAAATGCAAGCACTGACTGGAAATGAGACCAACAACATGCTTAGAATGCTTGTACACTCCATGGGATTACAGCGACCCAGGTGAAACCTCTTTGTCCTTTCCTCATGAGGAAAAACCTCTGCTTGGAAATACAGTAGCAATGACAAAGAGTTTCAGAGATGCTGGGATGGAAGCAAGTGCAAAATACTATCATCTTTTCTTGACTGGTGTAAGCCCTTACCTCTGACTGCCGAATTGCCTCCTGACATATTCCTCCCTGACTTCCTCCAAGCTGGATGGGCTCCCATCCTCCAGGCTGCAGCTTGCTGTTGTCAGCAGAAAGGTTACTGTCACATCAATGGCACTTTTGGCTTCTCTCTCACCCTCAGCCCCAACCAAGCAAAATACTGTCAACAACTGGTTCTTTACAAGCCAGAGCTTTTCATTAGGCAAAAATGATGTGAAAGAAGAAACATCTGCCTCTCCTACAACATAACTAGCACTACTGGGAGTTTATGAACACTGAGGAACTTAGAATCAGTGCCTTCTTCCTAACATTGATTTTACAGAACTGGTGGTGAAAACAACCTGCAAATCAAACTCCGGGCACGCACTAGTCAATACAGTATTTTTGATTACCTTATAACGAACAAATTGCATGTGAAAAACCCTGACATCCAGCCTGTGATTCACAAGCTGTATGGATTTTACATATATGCAAGTACATTCAAGGGGAAGCTTGCCTCAAACTCCCCTCAACCAGCCTCCCTTCTTGTTATCCTTTCAATTTTGCTCTGTCAAAATATTCTTTCTACCTGTGACTCACTTTTATGGGTTATCCAAGGATGTGGGTTCAGATGAGGTTGTTCATTTTAGGCACTGAGACTTCTAACTGATTCAAATTATTGGAGGTGCAAGTCACATGAATAGCAGTTTTTTTCTAGCTGACAGGAATTTGGACACTGGAAGGGACAAAAAAAATATGTCCAAAGCCTCTACCCTATCAGCCCCTAGTCCTGCCTGCTGCTAGCAGAGGCAGTGGCCAGCAGCCCTAAGCAGAAGGCACGTTGCTGGGGGCGTGAGGCCCTGCAGCAGGAGCTGCCACAAGTGCAGACCAGTACCTGCTGGCCAGTGTGACCAAAGTGTCACAGGCTGTAACAGAGCAGGGCGTGAGGATGGCCCGCCAAGCTGAAAGAAAACAAAACTGTAGCATCTCTCTTAACCACTTATATCAGAGTACACTCTTAACCAGAGGCTTCCTTTTCCTACCCTAGGAAATCCTTTTACCTCACATCACAGTGTGCTGTTGAGCAGTCTAAGCTCCGGCAGGGCTGGGTGCTGGTGACAGCTGTGGCTGGCACCGTGCCACACTGCTGCAGCCAGGAGGAGCACACAGCTCCTGCAGTCTCCCAGAGGGAGCCTAAGGATCCAGCCTGGGGACCCGTGCCGGCCCCACACTTGCTGGGGTGAAGCTGCCAAGGGTACTCAGCCTGAATGGCCTGCTGCCACGGGATAGCAGGAATTGCTTGTTTCCTTTCTTCACCTAGGCTGGGGAGGGGGTAGGAAAGCCTGAGACAGAGGGGGGTTTCTGAGATACAGTGCTCAGTGGATTGACAGACTTCTCACTGTCTCTTACTTATTGCTACAACTAAAGCCACAGTCGGCTGCAATGCTTTAATGGCCTCAGCTCTGTACTTCTGTCTCTATTTAACAAATACATGAAAACCAAGTCCAGGCTCTTTGTCCAAGCAAATACTTGCATACAGTTACCTTTCATCTTCAGCAAAGAACACAAGGTTTGCTCCAGCTTCTGGATAGATGTCTTAGCCTTACGCAAAACCTGATACTAAACATAAGAAGAAAACAGAACTGATTGCTCTCTGCTCTAACTAGATTCATGTTTTAACATGCCTTTGTTGCTTTGCTTCTCCTTCATATTTACCTTCAGTAATTTCCATGCCTCTGTGAAAACAACTGTGTTGTTTCACTAGCTACCCATACACATATAATTAGGGGAAAGAATTAATAAAAGAGTAAATTTCAATATAGAATATAAATATTTGGGTATATCTTATGCAATACATACACATAACACCCAGTCACACAGACATTTGCTACTTAACTCTGATCTTTTTTCATCAGCAAATGGTCTTGTTTGGATCATTCTCTTCTTGGAGCATGTCCAGAAATACCATTGTGAAGTCTTGTTGGATGCCTACCAACTTAAGGCATAAGATTTTACTAATGATTTCCCATGAGACTCTTGCTAGGAGAAGCCTTTGCCATGTTCTACATTGCTGTAACCTGGATTACAGCAGCATAGAACACGGCAAAGGCTTCTCCTAGCGAAAGTCTGGATAAACAGGATTAACTTCAGTGCTGCACATCATTCCTTCATCATCTACGCCAAGCACAACTAAAAACATATGGCCAGTGCATTTAAACATACATATCTCCAAAATATTTCAAGATTTTTGTGCATGGTGAGGCCATCCATATCTACCTTGCAGAGCTGGATATTTCAGCCCGGTACCAAGCACTAGGATTACAAGCAACCTTCTGTATTAAGGCTTTTTAAGATATCAAACTTCTTTGGCTCCCAAGAGTCACACAAGGGGCACAAGACACTATGAAAAAGCAATTTCAAGAACTGGCATGTGAACACAATCCCCTTAGACCAGGCAATGGAAGTAGTTGTTTAGTCTTGGCTTCTGAGATCCTGCTGACTTCAGGTTAACTTGTATCTTGCTCAAAACATGGCAAACTGAACTCTTACCTCGACCTACGACCTACGTGAGGGCTAAGGGACTCAGCAGGCACAAGCCACACATAGTGGTATTTAGCATATTCAGGGGACAATTCCTGTCCTAAACAACCATTACTCCCTCTGCTTTACAAACTGGAAAACTGAAGGTAACCAATGGAACTAAAAGAATCAGTTGCAGAGTTGAGTAGATACTCTTGATGTTTACTCCTCTGCCTCAAGCATGGTAATTTTAATCTTTTCAGTATTATTTTGAGTAAATTTCACCATTATAAACAATTTTGCTTAAATAGTTTCTTCCTTCATTTGAGATCAAGAAACAGTACTGGTGCTTGTTTTTATTCCTGAACTTATTTTTCCACTGTCTTGAAGACAAAGTGCACCTCATAAAGCTGAATTATTCCTTTCCCTCTAACTCCTTCTGTCCCTAAACTCACTGTTCTGATTTCAGAACAAAATGCTGTGACATCAGCTCCATCATGGGATCCTTTGGTTTGTTTCCAAAATACTATAAAGGAAAATTCAAAGCCATAAAAACGCTGCAAAAAGCCTGTAAGAAAAGTACAGATAAGGCACGTGATAAACTCATGACCCAGCAACTACAAACTGGACAACTCGCTTAGGCTGAGCTGGCAGCTTTAAAGAGATCCAGGAAAGGTGCATACAGTGAAATTACACACGTGCTGGCACCCATAAAGACACAGTGATCATCCTCATGGATTGAGCCTGAACCTGGTTAAATTTGAGCATACTCATGTGTCACAGTGATGCACAGAGAAACAGTGGCTGTTCCGCACCTTCGAGGCACAGCTGTCTGACTGGGACAAAACTCTTCCCCGCAAGCTGCTGAAGAGTCTTGCCAGAGGAACCCAGTGGTGTGCCTGTGGCAAGTGCTGCTTTGCCATGCAGTGTTCTACCTCTTGCAGGTGTCTCAGGGGATTGAGACTCACTTTGGCATGGGTCTTCCTACAGTCTCCAGCTGTGCCTGTTGAAAGCTGCAATGCAACATTTATTTACGCTGAATAAATATCTAAGTGAAGGGAAAGAAATCTTACAGCCTGCATAGTGGATAGACAAAAAGAAAAATTCTGGCTGATTGACAAGAGCTTATCTTTCTGTAGAAAATCATGGAAATATTGAAATATTTTCTTTACCTGAGAGATACCTGCCTATTAAGTACTTACTAAAACCTAATTCACCACTAACAATTAACAGCAACCCAGCTGAAGCCAGCCTCCCATCCCCTGCACCCTTCCCTACAATGATTTATGTTTCATTTCCATGGAAAATCCAGGGCTTGGCTTCATAAAGTACTAAGACTCCTCTGCTCCCACCGATGTTGCTAAATGACAGGCTTTTTTACAACATTGATTTTTTTTTTCACAATAAACTGTGACACATTGGTGTGGGCAACGATACCAGACATACTCTTGCACGAGAGGGCGAGATCCAGGCCCAGCCGGGCCTGCTGCAGCTGCCCCGCCGGCCTGACACAGCCTGAGGCGCCCGCCTGGAAAGCCCTTCCCGGCTTTCCACTGGATTAATGCCGCCTGCCTCGCTACCGACCGCAAGCACAGCCTAGAGGTAAGAGTGCCCGCCCCTGCTGCTCCTTCTGAGGTCGGGAGGGACAGGCCGGCCGGGGAAAGCCCGTGAGGGGCCGCGCCGGGAGCCTCTGGAATCGCCCGGCGGATCCGTCTGTCAATCCATCAATCACTCGGGTCTGGTCGGGTCAGGCCGCCCCGCCCCCGCCGCGCCTCTGCCGCCCGCGCCGAGCAACACCAGCCGCACGTGGCGGACGACCAATCGACACGCAGCCGGCGCCCGGCGACGACCAATCGGAAGGCGGGAAAAACGCGGGCTGGACGCGCCAACGGGGTGGAGAGTGGGGCAGGGACGAGGCAGGCGGGCATGGCATGCTGGGAGTTGTAGTCCCTTTGGCGCTGGGCGCCGACTTCCCCGCCCCGCCCGTGGGCGGGAGGAGCCGGCGGCGCCGCGGGGTCCCCATGGCGGCGGCAGCGGAACGCACGGACGAGCTGGTGCGGGAATATCTGCTCTTCCGCGGCTTCACCGCCGCCCTGAAG
>WBNO01008875.1:87138-106719 GCA_013400575.1 Peucedramus taeniatus
GGAGCCGCCCGGGTCGCCCTGCCCTGCCCTGCCGCCGCTCAGGAACGCGCAGCCTCCTGCCGGGGGCCTGTAGTTGGTTGAAGGCTCCCCTCCCGCTCGGCTCCAGGGCGCCGTCAGCGCAGGACAGCGGCTCCATCCCCTCGCCTGCCTTCCGAGCCGGGGGCTGCAGTTGCCGGCAGCCGCCCCGCGCCGCTGGCCAGCCCGGCCGCCTGGGCACCCTGCGTCCCACCTGGGACCCGCCGGAGGATTCTCAGCTCCGAGACGAGAAGAACGGGGGAGACCCGCGGATCGAGGGGGCAGGAAGACATTGCTTTGCCTGCATCTGTTGTCGGTCATAAGATTTTTATCCGGCGGCTTCATAGCTCCGCTCTCTAGTTTGTATGTCTTGAGTACCAGTTGCCTTGACTAACGTGTGGAAATTGGCACAGAATTTGCCAGTCTCAAAAATACAGTTTCAGTTCATTGTGTGAGCTTCGTATTCCTGTAGCAACAGTTTTGGGCACCTAATGTAGTGCTTTGAACAGTCAGCTTTTTCTTTGATCAGCAATATAAGCACTACTTTAATCATTGACAAAGCATGTTCCTTTTATTTTTTAAAACACCAGCACTTTGCTAATGTTTAGAAGTCGGCAAACAGCTGACTTAATCTGAATTGTTGTCCAAGAAGGGTCTTCTGGGGTCACAAACTTCACCTTTCTATATCTTAGGAAGCCACAGAGATAAAAGTTGGGTGTATCAACAGCAAACCAGGTATTAAACAACTTTAGTTTAATTTTATACCGGATACAGTTTTTTCTGATGCCTGTCTTGGCCATCAGAAACTACTGAACAAAAAAAATCTATTCCCACACTACCATTCTGCCTTATTCATATTGCAGAAATGATTTCCGAAGAGACATAATGACAAAAAAAAAATCCTTCTGCAAAATTTTATGCTTGCCTTATTAGTAGATGATGATACTAAAGATAAAGGTACTTCAAAAATTGCAGTACATCAGAACTGACTTCCTCTTTCTGTTGGCTAAATGCAGGTATTGTTCCTTTTAGTCTAAAAATAATACGTTTTTTCCAGGTGCTGCACTTGAGTTTTAAACATTTAATCGCTTAAAAAAATTTTATTATCGACATACTTTTAAAAGAGGTAGAAAGTTTTGCTTACTTGCAAAAAAATTCATCAGTTGGGTTCAACAAAATGTGATATTTCTGTCAAAATCTGTTTGTCTATGCTGTGTCATATTTCTGTTTCCTTCATTTGCAAAGTGCTGCAGCGTGGAAGAATGCTAATGCAAAATGCAGAGTGTTTCCAGGAGTAGCAAATAGCTAATGCGTGAGGATTGTACCTTACTACTTACGCAATTAAAGCTTCTCAGCACTAAGTTACAGAAAGTCTTATGCCTCAAGAGCCCTCACATGACTGAAGTCTTCCCTGTTTTGCCCTCTTTAGGTGGATAAGATAGTGGACCAGCTGCAGCAGTTTGTTCAGGGCTACGATCTGGCTGCCCTGAGGGATTACTGGAGTTATCTGGACCGGCGCCTTTTCAGCCGTTTGGAAGATGTGTACCGGCCAACGGTGAACAAGCTGAAAACCAGCTTATTCCGATACTACCTTGTCCATGCTGTTCAGGTAGTGCTGGATTTTTGGCTACTTTATAAAGGTCTTGGTCTCTGAAACCAAAGTATTAAACTACCTTTGTGAGTCTCTGCCAGGCCTGCTGGATTAGGAACAAGCAGTTCATGTGTCATGATCAGGAGTGTAGTATAAGGTTTTGATGCAGACTCACATGACAAGCTTGTGTGCAGGATAGGGAAACATGGTCTGCCAGGTGCAAGATATTCACACTCACATAAAGACAGGTTTGTCTCAGAAAGGATAACAGTACTGCTAGCTCAGTCCTGCTCGGTTAACTTAAATACTGTCAGAGAGCACAAGGTTCAAACTGAAACAAGGAAATGTGGGAGAGAAAATGAATGTCTTTTTGCTTGCTTTGAACAGAACAGAAAATAATGAGCTTAAAATGGAACAGAGATTTTTTCTGTTCAAACCCTGGAAAGTCAATGGAGTATATTCTCCCCTTGATTCTTCTTGGTTCCTTTCCCTGACTGAAGATCCGGATGTTGGTGGAGGAGTCAAAATCTAATACATCTTTCCAGAAGTGTGCTTTTTCATGGTTTGTTTTGCTGTGTGCTTACCCTGAGGTGTAACAGTCCTGTCTGAATAATGTGTCAGATGGAAACCTTTTCAGTCTGCATCTGCTGTAGACTTAAGTAATTTGAATTACACTTTGGTCCTGTATGTGAATGCTCATGTCTCATGCACTCTGCACTCTGGTTTAACTGAAATCAGTGTGTTTGGTTCGATTGTTCTCAGCCTTTAAATAGGATTGTGGTGACTAGAAAGAAGGGTAGATTAAGTGCATTTGTGAGCTTCTCCTAGCATATTTAGGATTCTTTTATTTCATGATGAATCTGTAACTAACCACTTGTTGTGTCAGGGTGGTGAAAATAGTTGTTATTGTGTTCATAAGAAAAAGAAAATGTTCCTAGATCTGATCTGGTGGCATGAATGGAAGTGTGAGCCCTGTTCTTCTTGCTGTGTTTCAGAATGGCCGCAATGACAAGGCGCAAGAGTTTTTCCTCAAGCAGGCCTCCGAGCTCCAGAACCAGGCAGAGTGGAAGGATTGGTTTGTCCTGCCCTTCCTCCCTGCTCCAGACTCCAACCCCACCTTTGCTACCTATTTCTCACGCCAGTGGGCAGATACATTCATCGTGTCTCTGCACAACTTCCTGAGCATCTTATTTCAGTGCATGCATATCCTTTTTTGCAGCTAGTAGTTAAATCTCCCTTGCCCTGGTGTTATACTTTCAACAGTTATGCCAAGGATATAGCACTATGGAACTTCCTGCTTTCAGGTGATTTTTTTACAGCCAAGTCTTAATAGAAAGTTGGTGTTTACCAGAGGATGTTGGAATAGTTACTGCTCAATTATCTGGTGATGTGTTGTATTCCCTGGGCAAAACAATTGTGGTTGTTGATGCTGAATCATCCTGATGCTAGTGACTAGAAATCTTGTGCACATCTTGTTCTGAAATGGTTTTACTCTTTGCTTGACATAGTACAAAACAGTCATACAGCCTTGGGTCATAATGCATAACTGTACTGGCATCTTCTGTTAGATCCTTCTTTGAGTACGTTATGTTCACAACATTGCCTAGTGAGAGCTCATTATAATAGAGCAGTTGATTTTTGGCAGGAATAAGTTTTTAGCCCCACGCTGCAGAGTTCTGTCTTGTGTGGTGATGGGCAGGCTTATACTGCAGCTGGAATACAGCTCATCTTGAACTGTTTCTTCAGTGTATAGTAAAGCAGTAATAGAACCTGTCTTGCCCTCTACTTCTGACTCTAAAAAGAAATAATCTAAAAATCCTTGCAAAGTTCACATGGAATAGTTTGTGCAACAGCAAAGTAAAAAGTTGACTTAAGTAATTAAGCTGTTGCTAATCTTCTGGTCGTGCACATACTTTTTGCTAATTGTCTGGACTGGGCAGCTTTGTTTTTACAGATAAATGGCTGGTATGGAGTCCTGGCTTTTAGAATTAAGCCAGGTGCACACACCTCGATTTTCTTTAACATTGCTTACCAGTTCCAGTCATACTGAACTTTGAAGCTGAATGTCTCAGGACCAGTCTCATACAAGAAGAAAATGAATCGTTGCGGCATAAGGTCAGAACTGAGATCACTCTTTAGCTGCTGACTGTGTGATGTGAGTTTTGTAAAGTTGATTCCGTCCATTCGAGAACATTGTAACTGTTCTGTTTGGTGCAGTTGTTCTAAGGCAGATCCTTGAAGTCTTTTGTTTTATTTTGATTTATCTTTCAATTATTTCCAGCAAACTTAGGGTTGTGATCATATTGTGAAATGTGTGTTTAGGATATTCCTGTCCTTCTTCTGGAGGCAATTGTCTCCCCTCCCTGTGCTGACAGATGACTGAATACTATACAAACTCGTTTTCTGTTACACTCCAAAGTCAAAACAAGGTGAAACTGGTGGCAGGTTAAGGATGTATGTCATAGAGTTATAGAATGGATTGGAAAGGAAGTATGGCTGATTTTGTGTATAGTATTCAGTCACTTCCAGATTTTAGCTGATAGAGAAATAGAAGCAATAGAAATAGGCAGTAAATTCTGGCAAAGAGGCAGAAACTGTTGCTTCTGAAATGGCCTCCTCACCATGTTTGATGTAATTTAGACCAATTAATGGAAATGTTGTGAATGTCTGTTTCCCAACTCTAGATCTTACAGTAAACCATAAGAAGGGTCTGTTAGTTCAGACAAAATGTTGCCCAGCTCCATGTCTTGTGTTTGACAGTATCATCAGCAGATACTTAGGGAAGGGGTGTAACACGGGTCAGTCATTTCCAAGTATAACTTCTGTTAGAGAAATTTGTGAAATCTGCAGTTTAAGAACTTTCTAAACTATAGATCACATGTGGATGACCACATACAAGTAGGAAGGCTTATTCATGTAAGCAGAACTTTAATTTCACTTCCTCAAACATACCAAGAAAAGCTTTTTCTGTATAAATACTTCAGTAAAGTTTGTGCTTTACCTCCTGTGTTGCAAAACATTGTTGTATGTTGTGTTTCCTCTTTGTACTGTTTTAATAGCTGTTCAACACTGTCCTAGAAATAGAAATAAAATGGAATAATTAATTTCAAAAAGGAGTCAGTTTTTGGGAAAAATACCCCAAGATTTGTCACTATGTACTGTATGGAGTTAAAAGGTCAGTCAAATATTGACAGGAGGGTTCTGCAAAGATGGTTGGTGAACAGGGACAGAGGATAAGGTATGTTTTGAAACAGAGCTCTTTCATTTCCTCAAATTTTCTATTCTTTACTTTTAGTGAAATTAAATTTATGATTTGTGTTTTGCATGTTGGCTGATATAATTTGCAGTCTGGATAAAAGTTTTCTGTGAAATTGATAGCAGTAATACTAGATTTTCCCTTTTAGTCAGCTCCTCAGGTCAGAGGGGGAACCAGCTACCTCTAGAATACAGGTTTTAAAAAAGGATGTCAATAAATATTGAATTTTATGCTAGCTGAAATTAAGTAGTGATTCTGTTTTATGCTGCTGAAACAATGCAAATACATAAATAGCAAGCTAGATTTCTAAAGCTAATTTTTATTCCTGTATTTTCTTTCCTTAAATACTGTGTTAAAGAGAAAAAGAAATATATCTGAATAACAAATATACAGAAACAGAAAAGCCTGAGGAACTCTTTGTGTAAGAGTCACAGGCATAAACCACATCTGTTCCAGAAAGCTGCATCATGAGATTCCTCTCTACTAAAGGGAAAAATAAATGGTTTTCTTTCTCCATAATGTGGGGATAAATCTCACTATCATGCTTGGGGAGGAGTTGCACAGGGTATGGAGCTGTATTTCAGGGTGACCTGCTTTCACTGACCTTGCTGCACCCTGCCAGTTCAGCAAACCCTTGGCTGTGGGAAGAAGATTACCTCCTAGGCTCCGTGCCTACATTGCCCTGGCCTCAAACTGCCTGCATGGAGAGGGACTGGTTAGCTCTGCCTTGCCCAGCTCTTGTTTCCCAGCACCACTCGTCCCCACAGCCAGCCCGAGGAGAGGAATGAATGGTTTTAAGTAGGCTCCAGTTTCATGTGCCTGAAGTACTGATTGTTTTGACTAATTGGACTAATGTGGTGCTCAGCCGGTCAGAGCAACTTTTTTCCTTCCACGCCCTTCTAGAGCTGTTGAAATAAAAGGAGTAAACAACTTCAGTGAGTGGGAAGGAGGTGAATCTCAGTGACCCTGTGTTTACTTGGCTCTTTTCTCCTGTCCTAGTTGTTTGCTCTGCAGGCTGAATCCTCCCGCACGAAGAAAGAGGAACTGGAGGTGGAACAAACAGTTATGCATCACAAGTTGCCTGCATATGTGGCCAACATGGATCGACTAGGGGACTCTGAGCTGTGAGTGCCTGCAGGAGAAGAGCTGGGGACAGGCTCTGCTGCTTTTGTTGGGTCAGGGAGGTTCCTGGAGGGTCATTTCTATGTCCCCTGCCCTGGGATTGAATGCAGAAAGACATCCAGGCAGAAATCTGGTGACATAAGTAGGTTTAATGGAATTCGTGACAGATGCCATGAACCTCTCATCTTTTGGGAGGTTCTTGCAAACCTGTGAGAGCCCAAGCACACATGGAAGTGATTCTGCTCTGCTGTCAACATTGCATCAAGTTGTTCTGGGCATCTAGGGCACTGGTAGCAGTGCAGTACCTGCAGTATTGCTCAAATGAAGTGGATTGCCTCTTGATTCCAATTTACTTGAGTGCCTGCAGTGTCATAGTTGAATGCCCTGTGTTATTTTGTAGATACTGCTACTGTATGACCCAGATGGATTCTTGTTACACAGGGATGTTTTCTTGCTTTTGCAAGAAAAGGGAAAAGGAGCTTCTCTTCTGTGTTCAGTTATGAACAGATTCAGTTATGCACAGATTTCCCCATGAACTTGCTGCAGTTAAAAGTGCATTTTATGGCTATGTCTATTTTGTGCCTATCTCTGGAAATTAGGCAACATACACAGTGATACAGCTTCTTTAACCATTACTTTTTTACCCCAGTACAGGACAGGATTGATTAAATTATCCTGTTGCCAGTGACAGATAGAAGTTGTAGCAGGTACTACACACAAGATGTTTTAGTCTAAAATTTGTCTGATTAAATGGACTTAAGTGTTTATTGAACTATCTTGGTGACAGCTCTGCAGTCTTTGCACAATACAGGCTACAGAGTTTAGTTTGTGATATGTTTTTTTTAACTATGTGGAAAGCCCTGATGCTATCTGCGTGTATGGAGGAGTGTGACATGAGGGATGGGGTAATTTATTCCTGCATTTATTTTTGTCCATTTGAATTAGAAAAACTTGCCTAAGAAGTGGCATTTCTTGCATGTGCAGCTTATCTCTTAGTCTGGGGAAGTTCAGTTGCTTATTTTCGTGTCTCTGCTTAACCCAAAGCCCAGCTTTGGTAGAATAGTTCCATCCTTGAAGTGTAGACAGAGACAGTGAGGATTATTGTATTCCCCTTGCCCTTGCTGCCACTCAGCTCTCAGAGGAAGCTGTAGCAGAGTGAGGTCAGACAGTTATGTACTGGGAAGCAGCTGCTGCTCTTGGCATTGTGGACGGAGAAGGGAGTTGTTTATAATCATAGAAATGGGCTATAGCTCTCTTATTTTCTTTGGGTCTGGATTTTGATATTTTGAGGGCCTGTGCCATAAAATGGTTGAACATAACTCGCTGTTTATCAAAGGGTTCAGTGAAATATTAGATGCTGAATGTCTCTCAAAGTAGGTCTGTTTTATGCTTTGAATTGGGAATCCCATCTGAATAAGTCCTACAGAAATCTGAATTCCCCTGTCTTTCCTTTAGGGTCTTTCTAAACAAACCAGATGGAATGGAAGGAGTTTTAGGTGGCCCTACAGGGGATTCAGCAGCAGTTTGAGCTCACTGTCTCAGTGGCATCTCTGAGAAGTGAGCTTTTGGTTACAGTAATTCTAATGACCTGTTTCAGGCACTAACAGGATATTTTAAAATAGGTTTTTAGTGCATAGTGTTCCACTGGCTTGGAAATGAACATCTGTCTTCCAGTGGTTGAAACAGCTGCCACTTCACTCAACTGGGTGGTCTTTGGTTCAGGTTGCCTCGCTACACTTTCATACTCTATTTGGTGGTGTTTTGCTTTTTTCCATTAGTGATATGACCTGCAATCAGAGAAGTACAGCACATTCTCTTCAGTCCCGGGGAGGCTTTCTGTCCTCTTTTCTCTCCCAAAGTAAAAAAGGCCCTTCCAGACCAACCCATTCAAGTGGGGCTTCTCCAATGCAGACTGGCAGTATGCTGCTAGGGAAGAAAGAACCAACAAATCACCAGGTAATTCTCCACTGAAAGTTGCTCAGTCTCCAAGGAGTTAACTTGCAGCATGGCACTGGGCTTTTGCTTCCACCTGAAAAATTAAATGTCCGTTCCTGCCTTGCAAATGTATGCTGGGCCTGAATGCAGCACAAGAAGACCTATTGTTATCTAAGAGCTTGTGGAGCCCTTGCAGGTGCTTGGTTGCTTTGCTGCTTCTTTCATTCTTTGTTTTGCAGCCTACTAGAAGCATAACTTTGCCCAATCACTTCTCTGCTTTCTAGAGTGCCAAAGGAAAAGAAGGAACAGTGAGCTGTAAGGATGGGAAGAGCCACTTCAGTGGTTTAGTGGCAGGCGAGTCCAGTTCCCTGCAGCAGCGGCAGAAGCGCTTGCAAGAGCATGGGAAAGAAAGGAAGGAGCTGTTGTCTAAAGGGACCTTCCAGGTACTGGGCAGCACTGCAGGGCTGGGAAGCAGAAGGCTTGTATGTCTGTAAAACTAAGTGGTAAAACAAGTGCAAGTGTTTCCTTTAAGCTTCGGAATTGCTAGTCAGAAATAACTGTATCAAAGGTTAATGTCTGTAGTTAATCAACTCCTTCTGCACTTGGTTTATTTCTGTGTCCCTGGAAGTTAATCAGTATTGGCATTTCAAGTGGAAGAAGACATTTGTCTCCATGTTTTACGACAGCCTGGTCCTGAGGCTTCATTAAGGTTTCATTCACTTTCAGTGTTTGTGTTCAAATACCTTGTTAAAATCCTCATTCCTCAGTGGTAATGAACTTGGCTCATTCATCCAGCCGAAGTGAGTGTTTTTCCTGTTGGTTCCTTATGCTGATTTATACAGGCTCTGTGTGGGACAGTGAAAACTAATATAAAGTTTTCCTGGATAGGAAAGGAACTTGCTTTCCTAGCAACATTTGCTTTTTGGAGTTTTTTGTACTTTACTGTTGCAGTTTTCCTGGGGGTGTGCCCTGCTTTAAAATCTAATGAAATAATAAAACTGTGTCCTGGATTTTAACTGCTGAAGGTCATCACACTATTTCTGTTCACCTGTGTGTTGTTTGGCTTTCAGCAGCCATGTTGTCAAAACATACAGAGCACAGGCAGCATCTCAGCCATGATTATTTTGTCTGTATGAGACATTCGGCCTTGTGGAGAGACAGTGCTGAGGGACTGTTGCCCTTTGTCCAATGTGTGGCTCCTCTGTGTGTGGGAGTGGTGGTTAAAGAGATGTTACTGTATCACTCAGCATTCAAGGCCTTGAGAGAAGTTTTTTATTCATGATTCATCTAAAACACTTTCAGCATTGGTTAGAAAATTGCAAAGCCCAATTTCCCAGTAAGTTTCCATTCACTTCCCTTTGTCTACAATGTTCCAGGTTAAGGCAGTGATTTTTGGGCTGTGTAAAGATTGGTCCTTGTGCTCTTGGGAAAGCTTGATACTCTTTAACTTTCTCTTGTACTCAAAGCATGTGAGCAAAAAGGAAACTGAAAGGTGGCACTGTTTCTTTCTCATGACTGTCATTCAGTGGTTGTTACCTCCCCACATTACCTAGCAGAATAATTCTTGGATTTATTTCCTAGTCTTTTCCAGCTCTGTGATTTCAGATGATTTGATTATGCAGTGCTTGATCCATTGGTCCTGATGAGAAGCTACTGTAAATTAGGCAAGCATGTGTTACAGAACAGGAATTCATAACCATCAATACCAATATCATTTTGGGGACACTTAACTTTCAGGGGATGGTTTATCAAAAGAATGCTAGCAGATGGTTTGCCACCTTATGTGCTGTATCTGCTTCTTGTTCAACTTCTGGTGGCAAGGAAAGACTAAGCTGCTTCCATATATTTCTGCGGTGCAGATCTTGTCTCATCAGATACTGCCACTTCCTAAAACTCCATTTGGTCTGTCTGCCCTGTTGAGTTGGGTTTTTAAGCTTTTGGACTCATGTGTCACCTCTACTGTTGTCATCTGTCAGTTGGCTGCAGTGGTGGCTCCAGTGTGCACAATCTAAATCTCTGGCAGATGAAGATAATCCATCCACTGGGGCTTGAGAGCCAAGTTTTTGTGCAGGTTTGCTGAACTGCATATTATACAGACTTAACTTATATTGCTGAATGCAAGAATTCCTTGAAATATGTTGATTTTCTTGTGAATCTGTGCTCTAATGACATGTAAATATGCCTCTGATATTGGCTTGAGGTATGCTAGAAATGTTGCAGTTCTTCTAATTCTTACAGGAAAGTATATAGCTGGGCACATGGAGGGGGATATATGGGACTCAACAACTAAGCAGGTCATATTAAATAGTGCAGTTGAGCAACACATGGTCCTTGTACTCAGAAAGGTCCCTGGCAGAAGGAGTGTTGGGCTGACAATGCTTCTTTTTTGTTGCAGCTTTTTTTTTTTCCTCCCAGCAGGCTGGGGTAGCTGAGGAGCTTGATATGGAGCTGCTTCCTTGTATTTCACACAGGATTTCTTCCTTCAGGGCCAAAGTGCTGAGAAGAAAACAGATACTAACACAGCTGAGGCAGAACCATGCTCAGAGCTGCATGCTGAGCAAACAGAGACTTCAACCAAAATGCCTGGCAGCAGTGCAGAGGCTGTGGGGGTTCGGCAGGAACAGCCTTTCATTGTCCTGAGCCAGGAGGAGTATGGGGAGCACCATTCATCCATCATGTACTGCAGGTAATGCACTGGCAGAAGAGAGCTGTCTTGTAGAAGCCTCTGCAGAAGGATCAGCTGTGTGTGCCCTCTTTCTCCCAGCCTCTGTTCTGTCCAGCACGTTGGACATGTACTCTCAGTAGTTGGGCACTCAGGTTGCTGTGACTGAAAACAGCATGTAGCTTCTGCTACACATGAACTCGTGCTACACATGAAAAAGGACAGAGATTTTTGGACAGAGGTATTTGTGATTGGGCAATGCTAGCCAGGAAGAAACTCCCTTGGAAAGCAGGTATTGCTTACGGGCATTATGCTTTATGTCTGGAGCTTAGTGTGCTTTGTTGTGCCAGTTACTGTGAAGTGAGCAGGAAGTAATGCGAAGAGGTTCTAATTCCTGCAGCAAGAACTGGTGTATGGCCAGGAAAGGAAGGATTAGTGGGTTGCATCTAAGAATTTGAAGGAGAAAAATATCCCATCAGTTTCATTCTACACACAGGGTTGATTGTTCTGGACGGAGGGTGGCCAGCTTGGATGTGGATGGGGTCATCAAAGTGTGGTCTTTTAACCCCATAATGCAAACGAAAGCTTCATCCATTTCCAAATCTCCATTGCTGTCCCTAGAATGGGCCACCAAGCGTGATCGGCTGGTGAGTAGTCTGCGTGTGGAGGTGCAGCAGATGATTTGGGGCTGTGTTGCTACATGTTGCATGTTCACTTCTAGACAGCTGCACTGTGCATAAGATTGGGGCAGCAGTTAGTTTTCACTTTTAGGGGGACGCAGGGAACCTAAGCCTCTAGGGTCTAAACAGAGCTAGAGTGGGGAGTGTATGCTTTGTATTGAGCAAGAGTTCACCACCGTTTGCCCTGAGGCAGAAATTCTGAAGTGCAGTGTGGGTTCAGCTGCAGGATAGAAGTAGTGCCTTTGAGGGAAATGCCCATCTACACACAGCAACTTGTAAAGACAGGCAGAGGCAACCAAGTACAGCAGCCTGTGTACTTGTGGGAAGCTTGCAGCAGAGAGGTATGGATCTTTACTCATACCCTGAGCCAGCAGCAGAAAAGGGGAAACAGGGTTATGGGGGTGGCATTTTATTTGTGCTGGTGTGAAAAAAGCTCCATGGCCAGTTCTAGACTGGTGTCTTAAGAGCTGAGAGTTTGTGTGTGCATAAGGAGCCTGGAGCTTGTTTAAATAACATGGCCATTTAAATGTTTCCTATATCCCTTTTTCTCTAGTTCTGTTACTAGAGAGGAGCCTTAAATTACATGCATTCCTTTGAGTCCTTGAACTGTTGCTAGTGTTTCATGCCCTCCCTTGGCAGATACAGGGCTGTATGAGAAGGCTGGCCTGCAAATGAGGCAGTATTTTTGGCACTGACAATGTGTGGCTTGCTAACCTCAAAATGCCACCTGTGAAGATCCGGTGCTAGAGCTTGTCTCTTCTTTGGCTTTTAGGAAGCAAGTTGTCGATGCAGTTGTCGTGCTTTGTTTGTTGTGATGATGTTTCTTCTGTTTTGTGGAATTTATTTCCTTCTTGCTAAGGGAAAGATTCTTCATTCTGAAATACATGTAGGATTCACCAGCGAATTAGGCACTGAAGTGACAAAGATCTAGCTTGCTCAATTTTCTTTTATAATGCATCTCTCCATGACTTAAACTTTAATTGAAATTGTAACACCACTGATACAGCATGTGTGAACTCTTCTGGATGATTTCATCCTCCCATGGGTGAAAGGAGTTGCCTTCCACTTGATTTTCTCTTTAGCACACAGTTAACAATCTTAAGCTTCTCTTTCCTTGGACCCCTAGATATTGAGACTCCATACATGTTTTGCATCCCATAGGGTTGAGCCATGATCTAGAAAGCGGTGTTTATGCCACCTTGGTGCCTATTAGATCTTTTTCTCACTGGGAAGGGTTTTTACTCTGACTTTGTGGCTTTGGGGTAGTCCTACTCAGTGTGATTGTACAGGAAGACAGGATGTACCATAATGGAGTAATATTTAGTCTGAAGGCATTAATAGAAAAAAATTACTAAGTCTTGGTGATTGTTGACCAGCATCACTGTACTGCTCACTCACACTCTTTCCATCTACTTCCTTGCTGGTTTCAAGCTATTGCTTGGCAGTGGGGTCGGGACAGTTCGTCTTTATGACACAGAAGCAAAGAAGAATCTCTGTGAAATCAGCATTGATGAAGACATGCCCAGGTAACTCTGGAATATTGATTTTTGTATATAAATATGAGTAAATGGTGTTGGTTTTAATAGTGAACATCTCAATGTTCCTGCTGCTTTTCTGCAGCTGCAGGACTATCCAACCTTCATCTAGAGGGCAGTCCCTGCCTGAGCAGCTTAAAACTGCACAGTTAAATGGGAGACACTCTAAAACTAAGTACATGAATCTGCCCTCCTTTACAGTGCACCCTGTCTTGCAGAGTCTTAATGGAAGAGCTCATCGGTGAGTGTTTTGCTTGAGGCAGCTGCAGGAGAGAGGTGATTCAGACCATGTGCCTGTGTTTCAGGATCCTCTCGCTTGCCTGCAGCCCCAGTGGTGCCTCCTTTGTCTGCTCTGCAGCAGCCCAGAGCCCCGTGTCCCACATCGACTTCTCAGTAATCAACTCTGGGGGCAAAAGCGTGAACCAAGTTCCTGGGAAGCTGCTACTGTGGGACACTAAGACGATGAAACAGCAGGTACTTGCTGGGTTTCTTTCCTTTCTCAGTCTGCTTGCTGAGAATGAGTGTCTTCTGTTTCAATGTTTAGGAGCCCACTTTCTAAATTATGCTGACTTTCTTTTCAACACCCTTCTTTTTCCTCCTTCCTCCTTTCCCCTCTGTCACATTCAGGATAAAAATAAATAATGTAAGTAGCTGCTGGACTGGGTGAAGTTTTTTTGTTTTATTGGTGTGTTGGGATTTTTCTGAGGAATTCTTCAGAGTAGTCCATGGCCTTGTTTCTATCCTGGCTGCACAGTTTGTGACTGGAAATATCCCAAGTGGATTGAATGATGCTTTGCTGAGGCTTACTCCAGTTGAGCTGTTCTGAAAGGTTTTTGTTGCTGCTGTTTCCCTTGCCTTCCCTGTTTTTAAGTGAAGTGCTGTCCCTGACATGTAGGAGAAAGCAACATACTCAAGCTAATGCCTGCCAGAAGCTGGTTTTGCAACCTTGAGGCCATGGCCAAGGAAGCTGTGGCTTGGCTGAGGTGAATTGCTGGTTTAGTGTCACAGTAAAAATGCTGCTGCCAGACCTTGAAGTCTGTAGTCATTAGAGGTGTAGGGCTCCAAACCAGAGTTCTTGTTACTAAATACCATCTTTCTTTCTTCCTTCCCTCGGAGTTCAGCTCTTCAGCACCCCCAGCTCCATTTCTCAGCATTAATGCAGATTTTCCCTTCCAGCTGCAGTTCTCCCTGGAGCCTGAGCCCATTGCTATTAACTGCACAGCCTTCAACCACAATGGCAACCTTCTGGTCACCGGGGCTGCAGATGGGATTGTTCGTCTCTTTGGTACAGTGGAAAGGGATTGGCGGTATTGGTTGATAGCCAGCTGTGAGGCCAGTGGCCAAGACTGGCATCCAGGCTTGTATCACAAATAGTGTGGCCAGCAGGATGAGGGAAGGGATTGTCCTCCAGCACCTGGCACTGCTGAGGTTGCACCTCAAATAGCATGTTGGGTTTTGGGCCCCTCACTACATGAAAGATATCGTGGGGCAGGAGTGTGTCCAAAGAACAAAACCAAAGCTGGTAAAGGGTCTGGAGCACACGAGGAGTGGCTGCAGGAGCTGGGGTTCTTTAGCTTAGGGAAAAGGAGGCTGAGGGGACACCTTACTGCTTTCTACAAGTACCTGAAAGGAGGTTGTAGCCAGGGGGGGGTCAGTCTCTTCTCCCAGGTAACAAGGGATCAGACAGGAGGAAACAGTCTCAAGCAGCATCAAGGGAGGTTTAGATTGGATATTAGGAAAACTTCTGTCACCTAAGGGATTGTCAAGCACTGGAGCAGGCTGTCCAGGAAGGTGCTGGAGTCACCATCCCTGGAAGTATTTAAAAGATGTTACAGATGTGGCACTTAGGAACATTGTTTAGTGATACAGTTGGCAGTGTTAAAGAAACAGTACAGTTGGGCTTGATTATTTTGGAGGTCTTTTCTAACTTAAATGTTTCTGTGAAACTGAGTGGTGAGGTGGTCCCTAGTCCTCAGCTGGCTGCCCATAGCAGGGAGGCAGCTATAGGATATGCTTGGAGACCAGGGTGGAAACTGTTGACTCCACAGGAGCTCTCAGGAGTGAATTGACATAGACTTTTTCTGGAAGACATTGGCTGGAGACCCTGGAGACCCTGGTAGGATTTGTTGTTTCTCTCCTTCTGAAAAGGAGCGTGAATTTGCTCTTAAGCCATGTGGTCTTACAGCCAGATAGCCGTACCACTAGAGGCTGAGTCTTGAGGAAAGCAATTAATGTGAGACCTTCCATTTAAATGCAAGGGCTTCACATCAGTCCTCCTTTTGGGAGCAATTTGTGTTTCTCAGGTTTTTGTTCTCTTCAGCCTGTCCTTGCAATAAAGGCAGTTCAGGCCTCCTACTTTTGAATCTGCTTCTGGTACAGGTGGAGGCTGCAGTCCCAGGTCTTTGGGAGGACAGCTGTCAGCAGCTGGGAGGATGGGCAGGATAAAAAGGGGAGGAGGAGTGCCAGTGGGGCTTGGATGCAGAATGCCTGCTGACAATGAGCATGTGAGCAGCCCCGTAAAGTCCAGTAGTTATAGACAATGATTTTTGTGGCCAAGGTGAGAGCAGGAGTATAGGCACAGTGTGCTGGGACTGGATTGGGCTCCCCCAGGCTGGTTTGGAGGGCTGTCACAGAGACTTCAGGAACATAAAAGGCCTCCCTCTCTTCACCTCAGCTCTGTGTGAGTACGAGGAGTGTTCAGTACTGGTTCTCCCCTCAGATATGCAGCAGCATGAGTGCGCCATGAGCTGGAAGGCACATGATGGGGAAGTCTACTCCGTGGAGTTCAGCTATGATGAGAACACAGTCTACAGCATTGGCGAGGATGGCAAGGTAGGCCATGGATGACCTCTTACTGGTCAACTGGCAGAGAGGTCACTTCTGGAGTCTTCTCCATATAATGGGGACAATCATAAAAATATGCTCAGATTCTGGATGAAAACTGAAGTGAGCTGCTAACTGCAGTCTTAATTGTGCAGTACCACCCTGCTCCATGCAATCTGCAAAGAGAGTGACTGAAAAATGTATTAATACTTGGAGCTGTCTTTGACCTTGTGTGTAAATCCCTTTCCTAGATAGTCCATGTGAGAATGACCTTTCTCTGCCCCTGAGATCACCACATTTGAGATCTGGGATTCACAGGGAAGCATATCCTTGATAGCTTTGCATAAGTCTTGTCAGCAGCTCTCTGATGTGTTTATAATAAACACTTCAATTTCTGCAGTAGAGGTGTGGCTCAGGGAGGGACCTTGGCTGAGGAATTAAGCAAGTTCACACCAGAGTACTGCATGCAGTGTGGAAGGACACATAGGCAGTAGTGCTTGAGGAAGGCAGAGCATATCCTTGCTTGGATTGAAGTCACTCTTACAGCCTTTGCAGCCTGTGTTTTATTAACATAGCCACTTAGATATAGATGTCAAAATGCCATCTTCTGTTTGTGAGGAATACCACTATTTTGTTTAAAAGCAAAAAAAGGCAACTCTACTTGCATCCCAGTTAATTTCATTATAGGCTTTTGTCATCTCTTTTTCTCATTCTAGTTTATTCAGTGGAATATCCATAAGAGTGGCTTGAAGGTGTCTGAGTATGACCTTCCCAGGGAAGCTACAGGTCCTTTTGTTCTGTCCGGCTACAGTGGCTACAAGCAAGTCCAGTTCCCACGAGGACGGCTCTTTGCTTTTGACTCTGAGGGCAATTACATGTTGACATGTTCTTCTACTGGGGGAGTAATTTTTAAGGTAAGTCAAGTGAGAAATGATGGGGAGTACTCTTAGGTATCCATACAAGCTTCTGTTAATTACAAGGGTGCAACAGCAGCCACTAGAAGTTCTTAAGCAGCACATACCCATCCTTGCTCTGTCAAAGCTGCTGCTCATTTTCACACAGTGTGCATTTAAGCAGTGTGTGGTGTACAGCAAGTGTTTGGGTCCTATGTATGTAGCTGGAGTATTTGTGCTCCTTCTTAAAGCTTAGCTTTTAGTGTCCAAGTGACTAGGACAAAGTTTTAATTACTTTTTTAATATATGGATGCATGCCAGTTCAATGCAAAATGTATGATTGTTGACTGGTGCTCATGTTCAATCTGCCTTCTGTGTCTGCTGATTCTATGTTAGACCCAGCCTGATCCTCTTCCCTTACTGTGTGCTGAAATTAAACTAAGGGTAAGGCTGAATGGTCCAGAGTGCCCAAATTTCTGTGCTTCAGTAACAAGTGTTACTGATCATATGCCTGTGCTCTTGCAAGGCAGATTAGATGGAATTTTTACTTTGCATCTGGGGCACTCAGAGCACCTGAACTAACATGAGCTATAGCTTAGGCTTATGTGCTTCTCATCAGTGTATGCTCTTAGCCTGCCTTGTTCAATTACTGCAGTTCAGTTGATGTCAAAAGTTGAGTTGCTTGAGAACACATGCTTCTCTAGTGAGACTGGAAGCTTCCTTTCCTGTGTGTGCTACACACATCTCAGTATCTCTCTGATTTTCTGCTTACTTGTACATGTTCTTAGAGATACGGAGTCTCTATCAGGCTTTGGCTTGGCTTGTCAGGTGCATTGCCCCCACTGCAGAAACTTACCTCCTTAAAATCTTATGCTTTCCTTCTTTTTAGTTAAATGGTGAGGAAAAGGTTCTGGAGAGCTGCCTTTCCCTGGGAGGACACCGAGCTCCTGTTGTCACAGTGGATTGGAGCACAGCCATGGACTGCGGGACCTGCCTCACTGCTTCTATGGATGGGAAAATTAAATTAACAACCTTACTGGCTCAAAAATCTTAACCTGGACAATACTGAAGGGGGAAAGAGCAATAGACCTGACAAAACCAGTGTTAACTCACAGGAACAAACTGCATGGGAGAGAAGGCAAAGCAAAGTCCCTCTTCTCATTGTAGCTTTTGCCTCTTGATAAATACATTTGCCAAACCACTGTGCAACAGAATGCCAGTATGGGACTGGATCAGTGGCAGCACTGAAAAATAAGTCTCCACTAATCCTTTGGGGCAGCTGGACTTCCCTCTGTTAGGGAGTCTCGAGTAGCACGTGGCTAAAAGGCTGTGGTCATGTCAGGGTTCTGCAGAAGAAGGTGAGGCTGGAGGAAGCAAGCAAGAGGCAGCACAGTGCATGACAATAAGATGACTCAAACTGGAAAGGCTGATCAGAAACCGGAGTATTCTTTGGGTATAACATTTGTTGCTATGATTTTTGTTAGTTTGTTTTTATTTGTTTTTTTTTTCTGTAAAAAGAAAATATTCCCTTGCATTTGAATTCTATGCTTTGTTCAGTAGTTGCTGCAAAACATGGAGGATGGTGAGGGCAGTGATGTGCCAAGTCTTCTGCATGCAAAAAAGCTCTTGTGTTTTCACCAGGTGCTTCCAGCACCACACTTGCACACCAGGGTGAACCAGACATCCAGGAACAAAAACAACTGCATTTGCTTGGATGTGTTGTGTTACCTTGCCATAGGTATCTGCTACCAACCAGAGCAGAAATCCTGAGTCAGACTTTGAAATACTTGTGTTGGAGTTCGGAAGCTGCGTAATGCCTAATGGCTATCTGATGGTGGATAGGGGGAGGGAGGCCAAGACCAGTCTGGCCCTGTATAGGGCTCTGTGCCACTGGAGCTGTCTCTCCCCCTAAGCCCCCCAACATCAGGGCAAGTGCTGTGCTCAGGTATTGCATAGTCTTTGAATGGACTAAGCAGATACATTTCATCTGCTTACACATTGCCATGGAGCTTTCTGCTGCTTATGTCCTGGGCCTATATTGGGAGTTTGTGGTACTCTTGTTCCTGGGCAGAGCATACACTCTGCTGGAAAATGAACAGCCATTCATGAGTCATATGGGTAGCCATACTCATGGACAGCTGTTCAAGGGCAACACTGCTGGATACTGAAATCCTCACTGCAGGCATATTCATGCTACAGGTACCTGTTGTCCATGGAGTAATTTGCTCCTGCTTACTACACTCATCTGATAACCCTACTTTACATTCTCCAAGATTAACAGGTCCCCTGCCAGACTGACATCGAAGTACAGGGTTTCCACCTCAGTGGGATGTGATACTAATGGCAACTGCTCTTCATGCCAGTCTGAGCTAATATCCCCTGAACTCCAGTGCTGACTTCAGACTGGCTTCAGGAATTCCCTGGGTTGGTCTGCGAATTTAGAGAGCTCTCAAATGCGAGCCTTTGTTTGCCTCTCAAAAGGCCAAGAAAGATTGTGGGTGTATTCCAAGCCCTGCAGCGTTGACTACATTGCAGAGGAGTTTTAGAATTTAGAGTTAGAAAATTACAAAATGGTCTGGGTTGAAAGGGACCTAAAGCTCTTCTAGTTCCAACTCTCTGCCATGAGCATAGCCACCTTCCATTAGAACAGGAAGCCCTATTCAATCCGGTCTTGAACACTACCACAGGTGTTACCTTCTTCCGGATTTTATCTTCCAGCCCTCACAGAGGGTCAGTCCAGATTTCTGGAGAGAGACTACTTACAGGTTTGCTTCATAAGTAGGACTAAAAGCAAAACAAAACCCCCCAAACATGGAAAGAAAGTATAAAAAACAGGCGCCGGTCCAAAGCTGCTATGCAAAACGATGCATTAGCACAA
Source organism: Peucedramus taeniatus (assembly GCA_013400575.1). Classification (NCBI taxonomy): domain Eukaryota; kingdom Metazoa; phylum Chordata; class Aves; order Passeriformes; family Fringillidae; genus Peucedramus; species Peucedramus taeniatus. Next base: position 106,529 of record WBNO01008875.1, read on the forward strand.
CATTGATACTGTACCAGCAGCCTGGAGGGCAGGAATGAGCCTGTTGTTTTGTTAGAACAATGCTCAACATGCTGTTTTCCCAGAGGGGCTTTTACTCCATCCTCGGCCCAGGCTCCCCTCTCTCCTCGCTTCCCGGCGGAGTCGCCGCCGCTCGGCGGAGCGGTGCGGCCGGGCCCCCGCCGCTGCCCTGC
>WBNO01008875.1:107029-118400 GCA_013400575.1 Peucedramus taeniatus
GGCCGGGGCGGCGGGCGGGAGGGCGAGCCCGGGCGCTGCCCGCGCTGAGCGTCCCCTGTGCACTGCCCAGGCCGGCGGCGCTGTATTGCATGAACGAGGCGGAGCTGGTGGAGGTGGCCCTGGCGATCCTGGCCGAGGTGAGCCGGGACCTCCGGGGGTGGGGACGCGGCCCTGGCCGTACCCGAGCACGGCCGGGCGGCAGGGCTCCGAAGTTCGGGCAGGGAGCGCTGCTGCTCGGGGCTCCCGGCTCCCGGCGTGAAGTCACTCTGAGCCGGCGCTTGTTGTTTTCCTTCTGGTCAGAATCTACAGTGCGAGGAAGGTGAAGAAAATGCCCGGTCCGGGAGCGAAGAGGAGCAGGAGCTCCCGCCAACACCAAACGAGGTTCCTGGAAGCACGGCCAGCACGGATGGAGGCAGGGACCACGGTCCGGCACTTCCATCCCCTCCTGGTGCTGGTGCTGCCGCAGAGAGGACAGGCGGGGACTCTGAGGACGATGTCCTGAAATACGTCAAGGAGATCTTTTTCAGCTAACATCTCTGACTTCTCAAGAGAAGAGGGCGCAATGGGGAGGGTGTCTCCTCCCGCGGCCCTGAGAACGGTGGGAGGAGGGCCTGGAGGGAGCTGTGCGTCCATCTGCTGTGTTGGTGCCCAGTGTAGCTGGTAGGATATCCAGGCAGCCAGAGGGGGAAAGGAAGGAGGTACTCAGTTCTCCCACTCTGTGCTGAGCTCAGTGGGATTTGGCTTCAGGTTAGGACGTGTTTGTTTCTGTTTCACAATTCAGAGTATGGACAGATTAAAGAGGACATTCGGGTTTCTGTGAGTATCCCTTTGGTGGGTTGGTGCTGGGCATGGAGGGGAGCAGGGAGTTGCTAACCTGAAAGACTTTTGCTGGCCGAGCTACATGGTCATGGTTCAGCCTTGGGGGCTCCCTTGTCCTTGTGGTCCCTCTGTCACAGCTGGCAGGCTGTTCCCATTGGGCCTGGTGCTGAATTTGCCTCTACACTCCAGCAGTATTCCCAATGCTGAGGAAGATGTGCAGGAGCAGACTGCCAGGGGCTGGGACTGGCCCTGTGGCAGCCTGCATGGGGGTCTAGGAAGTGATGAAGATGCCTCAATATCCTCTTCCCAATCCAGAAAGAGGACAAACAAAACACATGAGGCCAGGTGTGAGAGCACGTATTGATCAGTCAATCAGTCAAATCACCATCACCAGACTCATCCCCACCAAGGCTGAAGCAAGAGAGAAAACAGACCCTCATGTCCCTTTAAACAAACTCACTCAACTGCAAAGAATATCATTGTTAAGCAGGCATTCTTTATTTATGTAGGTTCTCCCAGCCACTGGATGAATTACTGCAGTTTATACTTACAAGGCTGTTGCATATTCACTACACAGAAAAATCAATAACATAAAGCGCCTGATTTGAAAAATTATATGAACCAGATTTAAGTATTTCAGTCTTTTCTGCCATCTGGTAACTATTTCAGTCTTTTCTGCCATCTAACCCTTAGGGGTTTTTACTACCCCTGTAGGGGTTTAGGTGGTCGTTTCATCGTCTTCGTCACTTGTCCTTTTATTGCACTTTATTAATTGGTGCATGCTCAGTCTGTTATCTTGTTTAAAAACTACAAAACTGGTTCTTTCTGGTGTTACTTCTGTATTGTCCTAGATGGCTTTCTTCACAGCCTTGAAGATTGGTTGTTGATTGGCTGCTTATTTATTTTAAATGATATGTATCCTGTGTACTTATGAAGACATTACTTATTTGGTTACATTTTCCTGAACATGTGTTAGTTCCTAGTTAAACATAATCTACAGATCCTGTTTTTAAACTCCCTTTGTTACATGGTAGGGCAGAAGGTATTAAAACCATTTCATTAGTTAATTACAGATTTAATCATATACTATGAGATACTAGCAAATTTTTTTACTGAGACTAGGTATGGGCAGAGGGCTGTGTCCACTGTATGCTGGTTCTGCTACCTTCTCTGTTCTTTGGGGCCAGAAGTGCTGTCATTTTGATGCTGGGCCCCAAACTGAGGGGGCACATGCTGTTGTATGTGGGAAGCTTCTGTGCTGTGGCTGTTGGTGTCTGCTGCCAGCTTGATGCAGGAGTGCTGCACACAGCAATGTGCCAGAACATGGCTCAACACGAGCCTTTGGACTGGGAGTCAGATTTTTGCTACGGAGTAAAGCTGTATTTAGATTACTATTTTAAATCATGTTACTGATAGCTCTTGCATCTTCTTCATTGTCAAATCTTAGTGGGCAGGGCCTCCTCAGTTAAACGGCTTTGATACATATGTGTGTGCTTGGCCCAGCTGAGGTACACAGTGGCAGTGAGAATCTGGAGCAGTAGCAGTGCCTGAGTCCCAAGCAGTGCCAGGAAGCCTCCAGTGAAATCAGAGGCATGAATCCATGGCGAAGTTTGTAAAAGAAACATACCCAGGCCTCCAGATAGGATTGTCATCTGGATGAAGGGTATGATGCGGATCATGTTCCATCCCTCTCCCTGCCCTGTGCAATACACGTTTAAAACAAAAGGGAGGTGGAAGAGGATGAAGACCAGGCAGGTATACACACAAACCCTGGCTAGTGCCAGTTCTAGTAGACTGATGCCCATTGCCTGTAGATACTTGTTGTCCAGGCACTGCAGCTCCCCAGCTGTAGCATTCCACAGGCAGAAGTTGTAAAAGCCAATGCGTTTGTCAGGGAGCTCCACCAGGTTTCCAGCTTCGTACAGCAGCGCATAGGACATCAAGGCCAAGCTCCCAACAGTCTCCAGTAAAGTCAGCACATGGAGCAGGTTTTTGGTACACCTCTGTTGCAGCAGACCCATCCTGGTCCCTGCATGCTCTCTTGCTACCATGATAAAAGCTGCTGTGGGGATGCCTGTTGCAAAACATGAAGGGGGGACCCCCCTCAGTTGTTGCCTCTTATGGCACCCTTCCCAAGATGGGCTCTGAGCCTTATGGCTGGGGTCTAGGGACTCCCCTTGCAAATAAAACAGGAATGCCTGAGTCCTGCCTAGAGCTGTGCTGCACATGCATTACTGGGTTGAGGGGGGTGCATTTGGTGCACTTCTGGTCACAGCAAAGGTGGCTTAATGGTGTCTTATGCGTGGACCAGTACTGGGAGGACAGTATGACTCAGCTGCACACATGCCCTTTGCATCGTGGTCTCACTGGAAAAGGGGCATTTGTCAGCAAACTGCAGGGATGGAAGGAGAGAAAAACTGCTGTCTGGTAAGAAGGAGGATAAGAGCTATAAAGGATAATGCCTTTCTTTCAGTTTTTATCAGACAAGGACAACCCTTGTGATGTTTGGACTATTGAGTAAGAGAAGTAGGGGTTAAGAGCTATTCTGGAAAAATGCTTTTCTTTCAGTTATGATCAGACTAAGAAGACCCAAAGATCACAAGGGATCTTTGGTCTACTGAGTAAAGGGCAGACATGAAAGGATCTGAACTGCAGGGCTCCCCTTGGTTCCCTGCCCTTGTCCTATAGCTCTGGAACATGCAGTGCCATTGATGCCGCCCATTTCCAGCATCTGAGCTCCACATGCAGGTCCTTGCATGCCTGTAGATTTCTGAGCACAGCAGGACTGAATACCTAGAGCTCTGCTACCCACTGAGGATGGCAGACATGGTGCTCCTCTCTCTTGGTTGCCTGGGGGCCAGTGCCCTACACAGACAGGCAGGTGTTGAGTCAGAGGGGCACCCTGGATCCACCTGTAACCACTCGCCTTCTTCTGAGGCCCAGGGCCTTGGGTGCTACTGAGACACACCTGTGATTGCCATCCACCTTGCTCCTCTCTCACAGTGGTTGGCAAACCCAACTGTTCCTCTCCCACAATGTGTGCTGTTCTCTAGTGCCGACTGCAGGCTTCTGCTTCACACTGAAAAACAGGGAAGTGGCATCAGGAAAGGCTATCACTGGCTGCAGAGCCACACAGCATTGAAGCACTGTCCACCCAGGTCTGCAGAAAGGCATAAACACAGGACTCAAGAGACCTTGGCTTCATGCCCAGCCTCAGGCTTGAGGCTTTGCAAATTACTATTCCTCCCTCTGACAAATAACTCTTCCTCCCCTTATCTGCTGAGAATCATTTACCACTTTCCTTCAAGAAGTTCACATTGGCCCAGCTGTCCCCTTCCACTGCCTATTACCCAGTGGTATATCATCCTTCAATCCTGTGTGGGCCATTTACTTAAGAATTGGACTCTGGGTCCCTTCCAGTTCAGAATAGTCTGTGAATCTGTGATATCCTGGACGTCCTCCTAGACCATCACCCAAAGCTGATTGTGAATTTGGTACAGCCTCTTGAGTTTTTGGAGTGCTAGGAGAGACTCCACTCAATCTGTACTCAGTGCCTGGTGGTGGTAGTGATGACTAGAGACCTTTCAGCATTCCCCTCCCACTCCTCATCTCTCCCTGGAAACTTGGAAGTGGAGCATCTCTGTGTAATGAGCACAAAGATGAAGCTTCTCAGTCCCAAACTTCTTCCAGGAGAAGCACACACACACAGTGTGGAAGGGGAATCACAACATCAGACACCAACCTGTCCACTTCCCCTGGTCACTCTTCCCTCACTTCTTGTAGCCTCCCTTGGAGGGCTTCTTCTCAACAGGCTTCTGGAGAGACTGGAAGGTCACATGGGGGATGCCCATTGTTCTGAATCTGCAACGAAGACACAAGCAACCAGGAAAATGTCTATGCTTGGGCACAGAGTGTGCTGCAAAATGAGCAGCAGATCCAGAAATTACATCCGGCAGATGTAATTTCACCATGGTTTGTCTTTCCCCTAGTATTGTCCCTTGATTTGTCTCTTACACATGGTCTCCTGCACCCAGGCATTGCTGCTCCTGCTCTCCCTGTTCTGCAAGGGCTCACACCACTCAGGAAGAACAGCAGTTCTTCCTGCTGCCCTGCCTTACCCTCAGAGGAAGAACAAGCAGCACTTGGAGGGAGCTCTTGGCTGGCTGCCCAGGTCTCCAGGGATTTCTGTTAGATCTCAGGGCTGGTACCACTACAGCCCAGCTGACTCTTGGCCCACCCACCAACCCTTGCTGTTGTATTTCTTTAGACCAGTTTCCTAGGGAAGGCAGGCTTGTAGAAACGTCGGTTTTTGTTCAGTCATCTTACGCTCACTCCCTCAGCATCCATAAAATGTAAAAGCTATTAAAAATTGTCCTAGTTGCACATGTTTACTAGAGAGGGGACAGAGAATTAAATTCCTATCAGATTTATGATAACATATGGCAGGGGTGGAGGACAGCCCCCTCAGAGACACTGTGCTGCTGTGTGATCTCTGCATGTATGGGGATGGGGGGAAAGCCCATGGTATCTCTGCCCTCTCCTCGTCTTTGAGGCTCATGTGTGTAAGGACATATTTTCCCAGCAATGACCCTATCTTCATGGTCAAATTGCTGGCATCTTTGCCTCGTGCTGCCTCCTCTGCCCAGCAGATAGGACCAGAAACACCCTTGGGATNACCCAGTAGGTAAATCCCTGTCCCTACGTGTGACTGATAGGACCAGAAACACCCTTGGGATGGCCCAGTGCCAGCTGGATAGAGAACTGGCCTGGAGGCAGTGAAGGCTGAGACCTGGCACCCTGCCACAGTGCAGCCACAGACAGGACATTTGTGAGCTCTGCAGCTCATCACTGAGGTTTGGCAGCAGCCTCGCTCAGAAGCAAGAGACAAACAGGAAAGAGCTCTAACCCAGTGTACAGCTTGGGTTTTTCCCAGATAGAAGCAGTCTCGCTGCCTCTAAGGAGGTGTCTGTGCCTTTGGGTAGGATAATCTGTGACTCTTCCTCAAAGGTGCAAGAAAGAGGAACCTGGACATGGCACAGTGAGTCCCAGCATAGAGTCAGCCTCCTTGTTCCTGGACCAGCATTGATGGGAACACTGGGTTTCACCATAGGAGAGCTCTGTGTCTCAGTCTCCCTGGCAGAGAGAGGCCCCATGTGAATGCCTCAGGAGCTCCCTGAGCTCTTTGTGTGGGACATAAGTCTCCTAGGCACCCTCTGTGCTTTTGGGACTGCACAGCCCTTTCCTCTGCTGCTCACAAGGCAGGTGGGCAACCTTGCCAGGCTGGGGCTGTGCCTTCCTCCAGCAAGCACCTGGTGGAGTGCCTGGGCAAGGGGACAGGAAGGCACACAGCTCTGGCACAGGATCTGGCCTCTGTGCAGGGACGAGCATCTCTGTGAGCCACTGGATGCTGCTGCAGTGGGGCTGAGTGCAGGGAGGTTGAGGGAATGGGCATTTCCTTTTGCACTGAAGAGCCCCCAAACAATTTGACTTTCCTGCCATCCCTCTTCCTGGCTGCTGAGGGGAGAAATGCAGTACAGGAGTGATGGGAAAGTGTCAAGCTTTGGACATGACACTTTTCCTCCAAGGCGTCTGTCCTGTCCCTTCACCACCTCCCCACCCCAGCCATCCGGATCGTCTTTCCCCCTCAGGCAGGATTAGCTGCAGAGAAGCCATGGGTGAAGAAAGGCCACTGACAAGCTAAGGGTTGCTGGTAAACAGAAAACAACCCGCAGCAAAGGGAACAGAGTGTGGGGAACTGGCCTTAAAGCGTCTTAAAGCAGGGGAAGGACCCTCCAAGACATCTGCACCCTGCAATACCACTTCTGCTGGCAGTGCTCCCCAGAGCCAGTGCCATTAAAAAGGTGGGGGTCTCAGTGGAGGATACTTACGGGCTGCCCATTTGCGTGGGTGTGGAGCTGCAACACGCTGGGGAGGGCTGTGCTGCCGTTCTAGGAGACAAGCGGTTCTGTGGCTGCTGCCGTGCTGTGCTGGCTGCTGAGTGTGTCCCCACAGCCTGTTTGTCATGTGCAGACAGCTAGCTGCTTTCCCTTTCGGTTCTGAGGGCAGTGCTCTTTCCCGATACCGAGTCAGCTGCGTATGACCAAGAAAACAAGCCAAGCCCAGCTCCACAACCTGAGCCAGGATCAGGTTTTCTTTCCTTCTCCCTGCTGCGCTAACCAGCGCGAAAAACTGACCGGCCCAAGCTCACCCAGATTGTTGTGCTGTTAGAGTAGCTTGAGTGTCCATGAGGGCTTAGATGAATTTGTTTCGTTTTGTTTGGGCACTTGTTTAGAGATGACTGACCGTCCCAGCACGGATCTCAGTAGCTCAGCACTGCCGAAGTTCACTGCCAGCATGGCCCTTCTTGCACTTTGGACGCCGCTCCCTCCCTCCCTCCGCTTCTCAGACACGGCGTCAGCCAGGTTCCCTCACCGTGCTTACGCAGGCACAGTTCAAGGTGCCAAGGCGCCTGCTGCCACCGGGAACCACCGAAACCTCGAGTTACCTAAGGGCCAAAACTCCCTCCTTTAGTCCTGCTGGGCCGGACTGGAACTGTTTGTCCTGCTAGCGGTCTTTGTGGTGGGGTTAGCTGTCCTGTTAGGAGGGCTGTGTGCTGGGGGTTGATGCATGTGGGACACCTAGCCGTGAAGCTGTTCACAGATTTTCACCATTAATTCCATGCTTAGGCATGGTCTAGAAATCTCCATGTGGTACACATGTTGTGAGCCTGTAATGCTGGCACTCACATCCAAGAGCACAAAGTAAATGAAAAGAAATACGAAGAGAAGCTCAGTGGACAGAGACATGCAAGTGGCAGTGGGGGGATACCTTCCTACGTGCCTGTGTGTGGAGTAACTTTAGCATGGAGAGGGACAAGGGTCTGAATCAAGGGAGTTCAGATCATGGGTGGCTTAGGGAGGGGCTCTGGTGTGTGGGGACAGAAATCTTGCAGCAAATGAAGTCCAGCAGTCCAGAGCTGCTGAGCTGAAAGTGGAGAAAGAAGCCTTGGGGCTGAATGTGGCCATCTTCTAGCACTGGGGCTGATGGCTGGGAAACTGAGGAATAAGAGACTTCTGAGGCAAGACCTCTGTTCCAGCACAGTAACGTGCTTTGGCAGGAGGCATGTTTGTGCTCCCAAGAGGGGGGGTCTTGTAGTTTGGCAACATGATGTTCATTTTTCTGTCATTCAGGGAGAAAAAGGGTATATAATTTTGATCTGGTGATCAACTTACCTGATCTCAGCACCATAAGTGAAGCTGCTCTTTCACTGCCATGGGCAGAAGGCACAAGCAGCTCCTTCAAAAATATCTTTGCTTTCACACTGGGGTCCTGTTTGCCGGGGTAATCAGGATGACTGCCACAGTGGGTCTGCTCTGCCATGCCAGAGCATTTCTCCCTGGAGCCACTGTCCCCCTAGAGGGGCGGCTGTTCCAATACCAGCACACCATGTAACTTGCTGTTGCTTCCACTGGGCACACACATACCTTTTTTGGCCTTTTTCCCCAAGAGAAGATCCCTGTTCAGCCATGCTGGTCTGCTGCCTCATCTGCTTGACTTCCAACATTTTGGGATTGCCAGCTACTGTGCCCTAAGGAGGTGATGTGCCTGAAGGCTGGGCAGGATGCAGTATGCCTTCCATTCTCCTTCCTGGGGACATTTTACAGCTATGCTCTGACTGCCTCTTGGGCTTCCAGTGCCAAAGGCTGATGATGGAGCAGTTGGGAAGGATAAGTCTGATGGGGATGAGGTGGGCGGGGGAATGATCATCAACAGGTCTCATGGAGAAAGAATGGGGAGGGAGAGGAGAAAGAGAGCAAGGCTTCTACCTGTGTGTGCCTGGAGGTAGGAGAGACTGGATGGAGTGTTTGGGCTGCTGGGTCCAGTTTTCTGGGGGTGGGAAAGGAGAGAGGGTTCCAGGAGCCAGCTTCCATTAAATTCCTGTGTGAGCGTTGCTTCCTGGAATTGTTTCCTGAAATAGACATCATTTTTTGCGTGCATTAAGAAGGTTTTAAAGTGGAATTAACTGCTCTGCAGTTCTTGATTTCTCATTGTGCAGTTAAAGCAAACACTCAGCAGTTTAGTAATGTTATTATTAAGTGTGAGATGAACTGAGATTTTCCAAAATTTTTTGCTGATTTTACCCTTCTCTTTTAAAAGTAAACTAATACACATTATCCCACATATGATTCTGTAGGATAATACTCCAGTCTGGCTATAAAACACAGAAACAAAATATTAAGAGCTGGGATATTTATTTATTTGTTTGTTAAACTGTAAGCAATGCCAGTTCCAGGAAAGCCTAGAACATGATCTGTTGTGTTTCTCCCCCTGGGTAAAGTACACAACATCTAGGAATGAAATCTGCAGCTGGGGAAGGAAGTACCAAGCCTGCAAAAACATTTAAAGAGACATTCTTTATTAATCTCCTCTTTGGCAGGCAAGCTCTTACTGATCATAACACTGCAATATACTCAACTGTACCATACTGAAACTGTACTTGAACTCTACTTAAGTGTTCTGCCTGTCCCACATAAGACAATTACAGCTGTAGTGGTCTGTGCCCAGACCTGGAGGCTGGGAGAAGGGGACTCTCTTTTAGCTTTATCTCTCCCTGCATACTGTGGGTGGCTGATGTGTCTTTTTTCTCAAGAGCTGGATCTCCAGTGCCTTGGCTGCTGCAACAGGCACAACCCCCACACTGATGGCAGATGAGGACCACATGTCCTCAAGTGCCCAAATCAGTGCTGCAGGCCAGACCCTGGGCTGTCTCTCTCGGCATGACCTGACCCAGCAGAGGTGTCTCACCAGCTGGACATGGGCCAGGTTAGCTGCAGCTGGCTTTAGTGCTGCACTGCCAGTACTTCCCCTCACAGAACCACTGGGTGAGGTCCATGATCAACAGGTGAGATGAACCAGGTCTGACACTGTATGGGGTGGTATGTTCCTTGAGAAACAAAGAATATTTACAACATTATTTAAAACCTTTTAGTCTAAGCAAAGAGGTGGCTTTTACACTTGATATTGAATTTCATTAATAATATTTAACCCAATGAGCACATTATTACAAATGCATGTACCCTACTGCCAATAGGAGAAAATGTTTTTTAGCCTCTCTGGAATTTGCCTTGGGTTTATTTTTTCTCCAGTGAGATTGTTATCAATCCGTAAATCATAGTGTTGTAATGTGATGAAGACAGTTTAAATTACAGAAAAATGAGTTCTTCCAAATTCTGAGATTGAAGGAAATCCAGCTAAAGAACTCCATACTTATCTTTGTGGAACATACTCTTTACTGAGGTTTGAGGTTATAGAAAAAAATGGCTTATTGGTATTTAAAGAATTAAATAAAGTTGTAATGTTTACTTTTTTCACTGTCTCAGGTAACTGAAATATATTAGGTTGAATATCAGTGCCTTGAGTCTGTGAAACAGAGTAGTGCCTTGAGTTTCTGAAGAAAGAATAGAAACAAGAATGAATTATTATGACTAACAAGTTCCAAAAGACTGGTGGACAAAAAGGTTTTACCTGTCAGTCAGCCACTTTAGGGGCTGTTCAGGGAGTGTATACCAGGCTGGGACAGGGCAATCTTGGTAAGAGTTCAATAATAATGGAAAACAGTTATCATGTAAAGGCTGGTATTTTTCTTTTGGTGATAAAATTGTTTGTGTAAAGTTACAATGATTAAATTGAATTTTCATATATCTGTCTCTGGACAAAAAAAAAAAAAAAAAAAAAAACAGAACAGCCACAGCATGTTCCTCCTGGGATGAATAATATGGGTATTTTTGCTTTTATGACTTCTGTTCTTAACCGTGCTGTGAAAATGTTTTCCTGATATTTTAGGGTTTTTTCTGGTATCTTGGTAACCATTTCGATTCTTAAGGGAATATTACAGTTACAAATTGAAAAAGCCCCAACAAACCAAACCAACAATTGCAAGTAAACATGATAATCACGATTCCAGAAGGAGAACACCTAAGAAAGTTGCTCTAGGTTGAATCCCTTATGCTGTTCTTTTCAGCAAATATTTATGAACCTGGATACAAACGTATCGTATTGACAAGGGAGCTCACTTCCTACTCAATATGGCTTGTTTATTTTTAGTCTGGGAGCCTGGACAGCTATGCTTTCTCAGTAGTGTTAATTGCCACTCCTGTTTTTCATCTGTTTGGGCTTCTGAAAAGAAGAATTGGCATAAAATGCAAAAAATCGAGAAATGCTGGTCTGCCTCTTGAAGCAATGAAAGCACTTACAAAGCAGTCACCATTGTAAAGTTTATGTACGTAAAAAGAATATAACCCATTGAAATATGAATGTGACTTCTTATTTCCAAATAACAGTTTGCTTTCTCTAGGCAACTATAACAATGCTCCTAATTTACATCTTGAGGTCATATAGTTTTCTAGGCTGAACATCAGCAAAGTGTCATTGAGGGCTAGGTACAGCTCCAGCATGAATTTCTGTCAAAAATTCTATTGCAGCTGTGATATTCCTTGCTATTCAAGGCTTTTTATAAAGCTTTTATATTTATTATATAAATATATATATATTT
>WBNO01008880.1:4115-79028 GCA_013400575.1 Peucedramus taeniatus
GGGCCGGCAGAGCCCCGCAGCACTGCCCGCAGCCGGACGGCGGCCCCGCGGCGCTGCCCGGCAGCGCGGAGAGCCTGCGGAACGGATACGTGAAGAGCTGCGCGACCCCGCTGCGGCAGGACCCCCCGAAGAGCTTCCTCTCCTTGCTGCTCTTTCCTACCGCCTCCTCCTCCCGGGCTCGGCTCGCCCTGGGCGTCCTGGCCGCCGCTGCCCTCTCGCTCCTGGCCTTTCCCGGCCGGGGCAGCGCCCGGGACCAGCAGGACGGGAGCAGCTGGCGGAGCCCGCGGCCGCTGCACGCCTTGCTGTGCCTGACCCGCTTCCTCAGCCCCCTCTTCAGCATCGCCTGTGCCTTCTTCTTCCTCACCTGCTACCTGGTCGGCGGCCGGCGCGGGGAGCACGGCGGCGGCACGACCCGCTGGTGGCTGCTGGCGCTGCCCCTGTGCTGCTACTCGGGGGACTTCGTGGCGCTGCAGTGGCTGCTGCCCGCGGAGGGGCACGAAGAGGAGCCGCAGATGTTGCTAGGAAGGCTCCTGACGGTGCTGGTCTCGGTGGCGGCGCTGACCCTGCCGCAGAGCTCCCTCAAGTTGCGCCGGAGCCTCCTCGTCTTGGTGTTCTGCAGCCTGGTGTGGCTGGTGTCGCTCAGCAGCCTCCAGGCGCTGCCCCCAGCGCTCGGGCCGCTGCTGGCCGGCACGGTCGGGGTGGCAGGCTGCCTCCTGGCACTCTGTGGCGGGGAGCACGGCATCTTCTCGGCGCAGAGCCGAGGAGCGCACCACCAGCATCACCGCCACCCACGGCTCCCCAGCGCGGAGGAAAAAGTGCCTGTGATCAGACCCAGGAGGAGATCTAGCTGCGTGTCCCTAGGGGAAACTTCCGTCAGCTACTACGGCAGCTGCAAAATGTTTAGGAGACCCTCGTTGCCTTGCATTTCCAGAGAGCAGGTAGGTTTCTCCGAAACTTGAAGGAGAAACTTTGGCAGGAATGAGCGCCAGCCACTCCATAGCTTTTGCTGACTGCTGTGTGTGTCTGCTGGATGTCTGCTCACTAACAAACTCCTGCCAGAGGAATGGAGGAGAATGTTTGTTAGTCCCTTAGCGGGTTTCTCAGCTCGGTTCTGCCGAATCGATAGAACCCTTTATTTCTGCGTGGGTGCTAAATCATAATAATGTATTTGCTGTAGGACAGAAGGCTCGCTCGCTTTTTATGCAATCTCAATTATTAAACAGCCGTTCTTATTGATTAGAGCAAAACCTCAAACCAGTCAGCTTCAGCTATCAGTTACCGTGTTAGTTTGCCTTTTTTTTTTTTCCGAAGCCCCCCACCTCCTCGGCGTCTGGCAGCATTTCCGAGAGAAAGAAACCACAGCTTTCTAAGCTGCCCGGCACTTCTGGTTCTTCCCGCTTTCTATCGACAAAACCATTACCAAGTGCGAAAGAAATAGCAGGTTTTGAGGGATATTATTTATCGAGTGTTGGCGTTGTTTGAGTGGCAGCTGTCCTTCTGCAGATTACTGTCGTTCGTTCCTCTCTCTCCCTCTCTCTCACCCCCTGCTCCTCGCTCCACCCAAGTTAACGTTAGTTTTGGGTTGATGGGTTTTAAGAAACTTCTTTTTACTGAAGAGAGAGCTGTTCAGTAGGGGCTGGAGGGATGCCCGAAACGCTCAGTTTTCTTGAATGTAACTCTGTTGGTTTCTACCTCCCGGAAAACTTTTCAATGAGTCTTGTTTTTTGTAGCGTAAACCCCCGTGCGTGTGGGGGAGTTTGTTTTTATTTGGGCACTTGCATGTCAACTGCAGGAACATCGAGTTGTGCTGGAACTCGCCCGAGGCTGCTGCAAGTGGATTTTCAGCCCGCTGTAGGAGGGAGAATGAGGGGAATTGTGATTCCCGAAGTGATTGTTGCTGCAGAACCCCCTTCTGTTGCTGTCGTGGCTGAAACTCATGGGTGCCAAATGAAACTTTCTGTTTTTCCCTTGACATTTGTTCTATAATTCAGGTCTTGTCATTGACTGGGAATTAGGGCTGAGGAAATCCGAAGTGAATCTGAAACGGTGGAGTAGTTTTTGAGCATTTTGCCCCGAGTTTGCCCAACAGCATTAATACAGTAATTGTTTACAGTGATTAATACAGCAATTGTTTCTGCACAAAAGGTTAAAATGCGAGCATGCTGTGACAGTCTTCAGAAATAACTCGTTCAGTACGTTGCACATTATCTAATGCATACAATGAAAGGAACATTAAAATATTTTACTAGCAGTTAAGATATGTAGGGACTATCATATAATAATTTACTTTCTCTGTTCCCTTCTGGATAGTAAATGCTCTGTTTTGCTGTCACATTTGTCTGTAGCACAGAAATCTCAGAAAATGTGATTTCATTAACCTTTCTAGATGATAGAAGATATTTGTTCATATGCAAGTTGCTAAAAGCTTCCTTTGACGTTCGGCTCACTTCTTAAAGGCATGTGCATATTTCAAGTTAGGGCATTCATTATTCTTCAAGTAACATCATAAATGTCAGCTGTAACTAAATACGTAGAATTTATTGGCAATGCTTAAATCATACGTGTTCATAATAAAATGCAGCTTTTTGGTAGACTTCCAGAATTTGATATCTTTGTTATCACTAGATGTGAACAACAGAGATATGAAGTTCTTCATTTTCCTAATAATCTATTATGCTTTACAATAAATATTTGTGCTTTGTTAAGCACAGTTTAAATGAGATCCACAGATACGTGTTCTCTGCTGTATTTTATATGCAATTTTACAAGGATAACACAGGTTAAATCCTCTGATCTCCTGTCTGACTTGGAGAGAGATCAGACGTGGCAGAGCTGATAAAACATCAATTGTTTGGGCAGGGGTAGGGAGAAGTAAACCCGTAATGTGTGACTTTATGTGAATAAACAGTACAAGGTTTTTATATTGCTTCCTTGAAACTGAAGGAATGTGTGTACTTAATGCTTCTCAGAGAGCATCTATTGTGTGCCTTTTCTTTAAGGGCTGATTGCACATTTTGCAGATCTTTATAAGGCAGTACAGTGGTTCTTTTCCGATATTAATATTTCAAGGAGTTTAATGAACATTGTTAGGAAGATGCTGCTGGTCCATCATGACAGAAATACTTTAATGAATGAGAGATAAGTTATTATTGTGATTCTGTTAGATGTATTTTGTGTGATTGTCACAAACCTCTTATATGTGGAAGAAGCTTATGTCAAATACAGAACAGCAGGTCAATAGGGTACCCCAAGGGTCATCTGGTCCTCCCTTTCTTGGCAAAATCACTGTCTAGACAAGTTGGCCCAGCACCTGTCCTGCTAAATCATAAACTTGCCCAATGTTGGGGAATCCATTACTTCTCTGGGGAGATTTGCCCAGTGGCTGATTGTTCTTATTAAAAAAAAAAAATAAAAATCTCATTTTGTGTAGATTATAGTTATTATTTGATGAAAATAGAAAATGTTAGTATTAACCTTAAATTTTCAGTAACAGCTGAAGTTATATGTGTTCTCTATCTACTTAAGTATACAAGAAAACAATTATATTTATTTGATTGGGTTGGTTTGTTTTTTTTTTTTTTCAGCCAACAATTCCAAGGGGTCTGTGTGCATGGAGGGGGTGGGAACAGGATGGAACACTAACACACAGGGGAATGTACAACCAGCAGCACATGCACACAGAAATTGGATGGAATGATCATTTTTTTGGGGGTACAAATGGAAAGAAGCCCTGTAAGCATGATCCTGTAAAAGCTTGCAAATCTGAATAATCCTCATGACCAGTACGTAGATATTGCTTTCTGGACTTCAACAGGTGCAGTAACTACAAGGCTGGAAAGTTGATAAAATGAGATTATTCTTCCCATTTATATGAGTATCTGTATCTACTTTAGCCATCCAAGTCTCTAAATTTATGCTGTGTGTGTCTCTTCTGCAGTACATATGTCTAGCAACATAGTTTGAGGTGGGAGGAAAGAAACTTGAACAGATGATGTCTTTATGTTTTTATGTAAGTATATTTAAATGCCAATATCAAAATATATAAATACACATGGAGGGAAACAACGTAACTAAAATTACAGCTAAAAATTTTGCAAAGGCGATGCCTTTTCTGAACTCTACTATATTAACACTTCTGCCAATAGAAATTGATATGATTTTAGCAGCAAACAGGCTGTTTGTATTCTTACTTCAGTATTCATCTCGGACCCAGAGAGGAGTTGCAGTAAGACTGCAGTGTTGATTGGTATTTCAAACTTTGTGTAGGTCATATTTTGACTGCATGTATTAATTGGATGGCAATCTCTTAGCTCTGCCTATTGCTCCTGATATCAAAGGGTTTATCTTTATTGACTGTTGCACATATAGCACTTAATTTATAATTCTTTTTTGTCTGAAAGCCAAATCAGGGAATCTAAAAAGTTGTCAGTATTGCAGATCACTGTGTCCTAAAAATATGGTAGTAAGACTTTTTTTTTTTTTTCTTTAACTTGATAGTGGACATGTATATGAGAGCAAACAACTATGTGTAAGAAATCTTACATAAGAGCTTCTCAGAATCCAGAAAGAATATTCATATTTTTTCTTAAATAAAGAAAAGGCCTTCCTAATTAAATACATAGGATATGTGTCCAAAACAGTCTGCAAACAGAGCTGACACACACTTTTCCTGGTTATCTGACTAGGTTCAAACACGTAGGAAAGCTGGGATATTTCATGGACAAAGACTGTTTTCATGTTGCACTCTGTTAATTACAGGAAGAATTGTCTTGTGGTTAGGGTGGGATTGACCACCACCTCTCCCCAGTTTCTGTTCCAAGCTATCTCATACCTTTGATGTATTACCTTAGGAACATCAGGACTTGATTTCAGGAGTCTGAAATATTTGTGTAACTTGGAATTAATGCAGTTCCTTATTTGCTCATGAAATTTACATCTGCGTCTGTTACCTATTTGTGAAACAAATTACACTTTGTCCTTAAGTTTTCAGGGCATAAACTTCCTAGTGCAGAGGCTGTCTGTTAATGTGTATTTTATAATCGGATACTGAAACAGATTTTTAGTATCTGTTACATTCAGAAGCTCTTTGCAACCCAGAAACAGGTGAACCTTTACCTGTTGAGTGCAGCCAGTAACAAAATATAATTCTCTTGCTGTGTGTTTGACAAACCAACTCTTTGCTGTTTGAAATTTCCTCCTCACAATTCCAATGACTGTTACACAGCTGTACCTGCATGGCAAGATGTGTTTCTGTTGTTCACCAAATCTTCCTGTCTCTGGGGTTTGTCTTATGGGGAAAAAATCAAGGTAGCAGCGTGTGTTGAGCTGTGGATGGAATCAGTTCCAATGGGATGCAGCTGAGTGTGAGGAATGTGCAAAGAGAAGGATTGCATGGGGAAAGCAATAGACTTGGAAAACTGTTTCTGCAACCATGGTTTGGATGAGGAGGATTTTATTGTTTCTGTCTGGTTCTCTCTGACATTGACAAAATCTTTTGAGCTAGTTGAAATGTGAAATGAGAAATAGAAGTTGGTAAAAGTTTCATCTCTCTCATTCTCTCTCTCTCATTCTCTCTCTCTCATTCTCTCTCTCTCATCCTCTCTCTCTCTCTCTCTCTCTCTCATAGTATTATACCACAAAGAAAGGATGATTGAATCATGGTTTGCCCATAGAGGAGTCAGAGTTTAAGATGTTATCCTCTGGTCTCTGAGATCACCAAGAATGACAAAGGGTTTTAGGAAGACTCCACTTAACTCTGTTAGCTAAGTTTAGCTTAAGCTGGCTTTTAGATATCCAAGATTGGTGGCAGTCTATATTCTGCATAAGTAAAAGCAGGCAAGAGTGTCTCTGAGCTGTCTGTGTAGCAAAGGAGTTTTACTGTTGCTTCAGGTGTGTTTTCCTGGAATGAAAATATAAGTGGAGAAAGGAAGGAGATCAAAGACCACTGCTGTGGAAATGCTGGAGAAATTTGTTGGAAGGTGAAGGAAGCATGTTACAGAGCACAAGTAGGAAAGAAATGAAAGAAGCTGTGAGAGACAGTTCCAACAACTGCAGGATTGACTGTGTTGAAGAAAAATAGCAGAATAAATTGCATAAAGTACTAATATTCAGCTTGGACCAGGAAGATGTTTTAAATTTATGGAAGAAACTTGTAGAGATGAGAAACAAAAGGTGCCCAGAAGAGTCTCTAGAATGAAAAAGAGGGGCAGCTTCCTTGCTGGGGTTTGTGAAAAGTGTATTCTGGGAGATTAAATATGAAAGAGAAGAGAATGGCATGAAATTTGGTATATTTTCCTGAGAAAAACCCCTATTTTGACACAATGTAGGTCTGTGCATGTATATGCCTGATAGTACTATTCTAATAATTGAACTTCAGCAATGGAACTGATTGGAGTGTATTGGCCTTACAAGATCAAATCCCAGCTAATTTTATGAAAAAAACAAGGGTGGGAAGTGAAGAAACCCTGTGGAGTATGCAGGGCTAGTCTGAAGTGTGAGCTGAGCTCTCAGAATCCCCATGATAGAGTCTCATGTCACGAGTGAGCACCAGAATGATGCAGGTGGGTGGGGGGAGTCTGTCACAGCCTGGACATTTGGTTGGAAACTTGTATTTCTAAAAAGGCCTTTTTATTCCTGTTTTGCTTTTCTGATACTTTAAAATGAAAACTTCATGCAGCCTTACCACCATCAAAAGAAATCACTGAACAAAGCCAAATACAACTATTAGATGATACCAGTTGCTGAAGGTGGGAAAGAGTAAGTCTTGTGCTTTTGTGCAAAGATTGGGAATTACAGGCAGGGAAATTGGGGGGTGTAGTCTGTTCTACTGTTGATGTAAAGTTCTGGAGGAAAACAGATGAGAAACTTCTGTTTGCCAAATGAGAAAAGAGAGGACTGACCACAGGAGGCTTCAGACTTAAAATATTTTGCTGGAATCTCTCTGATTTTTCAGGATAAAACTATGTGGAGAGCAAGCTGAAAGAATAGTTGAAGATGAGAATAAAAGAGAGGGAAAGGAAATGTTGAATTTCAACATGCCCTTTCCAGTGGCTGAAAACAATGCTTAACAAGATGCAGCGACACTACAGAATAAATTCTAATGGTGAAAAAAACAAAAAGGGGACTTTCCTGCAACTCAATAGCAGAAATGAAAATTTAAGGTTAAAGCTAGGGCTTGGATTGGTCAGGGCAGACTGTGCAATGTCTGACTGATTGTTACTGAAGCATAAAAAGGATCAATAACTTTAAGAATCCAGTGGCAGTAAAGTTGTGCTAGAGCCTTCAAAACAGACAGGAGCCATGGATGTTAATAAATGAGAGTTCACAGGGTGACAGGTAAACTGGCAGATGATGGTATTTGGGGAAGGGAAGTGTTACTGATATTTGTGAAAGAAATAGGTCAGAGAACTCTGTGCTTAAGGAAGACCAGAGAAGTGAATGGCCTTATTGATGAGTGTGGCAAAACAAACTGTTCTAGGAACTGGAAGGGCCATAACAAGGCATGACTGCTGAAACAAAATGTCAGCTTCCAGAGCAGTTTTGTATTTGAAAATGGATCATTCAGCTGTGGGGAAGGACATCACTCATAGCAATACAGGCAGCTGGTGAGGAGTGGGTTTTGATCTGTTGGGCCATCCTCACTTTTTCACACAGAGCTTTTGTATGTAGCACATTCCTTTGAAACAAGTGCAGATTTATTGGGAGAGGGCCAGACCAGGGCACAGATACCCATGTAGTTTTTATATCCCTCTATTTGTTTGATAGTTTAATATTTATGAAGAACAGTGCTGTTATGCACTGTGACCACCAGTGTTCACTTCAGTTTGTGCAGGAGTGTGTGAGAAAACCTGGCATGTTTCCAATTCAATGCCTGATCAAATGGTAGTGTTGACAGGTTTTGTTACCCAGTATTGAGTTCCCAACCTTAATGTCCCTTTATGCAAACCCAAATACCTTCACTAAGTTAAAGGCACGTTTGCTGCAAATGTTCCATTTGTTGTTCATTTGATAAATAAAAGTTTGGTTTATGGAATATGAAAACGATATTTTCCCTCTATAATTTACTATTTTAAAGTTATTCAAGATACTGTAGAAAGGGTACCATATGAGGCTGTATTTGAGTGCTTTGGATTTGGTTTTGAGATCTTCCCTCCTTTATGAGGAAAATGCCAGGATTTTTGGTGTGCATTAGCACTACGGATATGTTGGTTTAGTTATATCCATGCTGCTGATGGTCACAGAAGTAGGAATGGGGTTTAATTTGGGGTGAGTTCATTCATTGTGCCCAAAGCAGCCCGTGCTGCTCCCACCCCAGAGGAACTGTACCTCTGAGGGTGGTGATACAGCAGGCCTGTGTCCCACCTGCCTGGTAAGATCTACTGTCAGGATGCTTTTGTCAGCACAGCTCATAATACAGAATGAACTTTTCTGAAAGTGTGTGAAAGCTACAGTTACCAGAGGGAAATTTCATCAGTTTTATTGAAATAACAGCTTCATTATCTCCCTACATAGACTCTGTGGTATTAGTGTGTCTCTTTAACCTTCATTACTGGTCATGCTTCATTAGTTTTTGATTAATTAATGTCCTTTAAGAAGATAGGAGCTAAATTAAAGGGTAAAAAGACATTCTTTTACTAGGCTTCATGTCTGCATGACTTTTTTTCTGCTGTGACTTAAGAGGAAAAGCTTGTGTTTCCATTTAGGGTCTTCTTTATTTTTCTTAGAGTCAGTTCATATTGCATGTTCAATCACAACATATTTATTTTTTTCCTCCGAAGTATTGTTGTGTGATACCTGTTTGCCACTTCAAGAATATAATTTTGTTCATTCTGCCTCGTAGATTCTTTTAAAAGAATTCTTTCTGTGTACTCTGAAGTTACTAATTTAAGAAGTACAGGGTTTTTAAAGGAGTTTTTTTCTAGTATCTTCTGGCTGTCCAGAAGAGTTTCCATCCTTTCACAGAAATTGTTGATACACCTCCTGTGTTTCACTATGGGATGACTGCTCTACAGGGGCCCTCAGATACCTCATTATCTCCTGTGTGAGGCTGTGTGGTGGCCAAGGAACCTCACACCGTGTGCTCTGCAGGCAGGGATGGCCTCCCAGCTGGGCTTGTACCCCAAAAGTGAGCTGGATGACTTTTTGTGAGCTTTCTCCGAGGCAGGGATCTCTGTATTCATAGGATGTCGTCAGTAGTTAATAAACCCAGTGTCATGTGTGGTTTAATGATGCTAACTTGAAAAAAAAAAGTTTGAGAGAACTCTTAAGTGATTATTGTGTTGATTACTGTTCACAGTGGCCTTAATTCCATTTGATTTGCCACCTAGGCATTGTAATGTGTGAATTCACTCACAGGCTCTTCCATACCTGCAATTCCATAGTTTCCTCCACATTCTCCCTCCCTCATCACATGATATGAAATGAAATTTCAGTCGATTTAAACTGGGTTTCTGCAAATACAAGCAGTTATGTTCCCATGCGTGAGTAGAAAGGGAGGGAAGTTTGTGTTGAAACCTGAAGGTGTGATTAGCAGGCTGAAAAAGTTGAGATCCTGCTGTGCCTGTGAAACACCATCTGCTCTGGCAGCCAGTGCCTGAAGGAATTGCTTGGGACTGGAGGGACTGGAGGCACACCAGCACAGCTTTCCTCTTGGCCAGTCGGACCTGCAAGAAGCAGACTTTGTTTTGCTCAGGGAAAGATGAATATTGCTCCAGGTTTTACTGTTCCCACTGACACTGTCCATACAAAAGGGCTCTGAGATGTAAAGAAATCATTAATGATGACATGGTTATTCCTGACCTGTTAGGATAGGATAGAGGAGTGTATTTCATATCTTAACTAAAAAACACAAACAGGCTTGTCTTGTGCACCCTGCGTGCTTCCTCCTTCTGTCCTTCTTTCAGCTAACTGCATTTTTGGGGCAGCAGAGTATCCTTTTGGATCACTGGAAAATGCTCATAAAGCAGATTTCAAATGAACCTTGCAGAGAGAGAATTTCCATGGATTATTCACACAGATGTTTAGGCATCTTCTAGGTTTTTTCTTTTTTTTTTCTTTTCTTTTTCTTTTTCTTTTTCTTTTTCTTTTTCTTTTTCTTTTTCTTTTTCTTTTTCTTTTTCTTGTCTTTCTTTTTTTTCTTTTTAATAGTAAAAAAGCTGCAGAATGTTACTTAGGATCTTTCTAAGGATTAAAGAACTGTAATATGTCTATCTGAAGTTAAAATGACTTATTACCATGATGTAAATGACAGCTTTTTGCTGTTATGGCAAAGCACAGTTGAAAGTATTTTGATTATAAGTATCTGTTAGCTTATTTTTAGGCAGTTGTAGAAAGCATTAATTAGGATTTTTATCAGCATTAATTAGAATTTTTATCAGCATTTCTTGCTATTTTTCATTTAGCACAGCAGAATCTTTCCATGCCCTCATAATAAAGAAAGTATAATTTTTCCCTCTCTTTGGAGTTTCTGCTTGAACAAGTTGGATTGAGAAGGAAGAGTTTGGAACAGCTTTTGTGTTAATGATCAGTCTTTTTTTTTGTCACTGCGGGTAGTTAATTTATTTTTCATAACTGGCAGCCTGTTCATTATGTGCCAGAGAATATCAAAGAAGTTTGAAAATAATAAGTTTGTTTGCAAGTGATTTTCTATGATGTCAAGATGAAAATAAGAAAATGGGAGTAGATGAGCAGAGGCAGATGCAATGCTGGCTGTTGCTTTAAGTGTGGTCTGTGTTTTGAAATCCTCTGAGGCAATGACTGTCAGAGACATCTGCAAATGGTCTGATGAAAAAAAGAAACAGTACTTTATCCTATGTGTGATGGATAAGCATTTTTTATGAAGAGCAAAAATCAAAACTATATAAGAGACCCTAAGCTTCAAACAGTCTTGTTAAAACAGAGTAAAATTCAGTGCTTACATGTAAATTTTGCATAACTCATTATTAGGCATAACATTTCAGGACAAATAAAGTTAGAAATTGATATTACACCTGTAAACATGAAATTGATATTTCTTTTAGGAAAGTGTCTCACAATATTAGAAAATATTTAAACTGGGTTTCCTGTAATAAAGAGATGCCATTTCAGGTATCTTCAAAAGTCAGTGCAGTTTCAATAATGGACCTCCAAAGGTACATTTATCCCTATGTAATTTGTCTTTTATGAGAGTAGTTGCTGCTAAAATCTCCTTTCTAAAGATTTGTAAGTCTTCCATGCTTGCCTTAACACTTGTTGTAGTAGGAAGCTCCCTGGAGTCAGCAGAGCACTTAAGCTTTCAAGTGGAAAAGAACATGTGTTTTGCAGTGTTTAAGGACTGAGATTATAGTTCTTACTTGTTTAAAAATTCACAGAGCTTAATGTAATTTATAACTTTAACAAGTGTTAACAGTCTTGAATACACTCCTCGAGCTATGTTTCTTTCACCTGTCTGGTGATGGATAGGGTTGGTGTGCCTTTAAAAGCCACATTTTTGTTCTTAATTATTTGGGCCTTGAAAGTACAAGGAAAATAATTTTCCAGGAGATTAATGTTCGAAAGTAAATTGCTTATTTGCTTGTCTATTTTTGAGATATCATTTTTCTTTCTTTGTCCTTGTTTTTACCTTCTATTCATTTACAATAATTTGAACACCTCTTCCTACAAGTGTGTTCTTTCTTTGTTGCAAGATCAGTACCATGATTTGGTCCAAAATTACAAGTGTCTGTTTCAGTAGAGATATGAAAATGTTCTGGCTCAAAATACTTTACTATTTAGAAACCTAGTAATCAAATTATTGTTAAAAAAATATAGAACATTTTGTAACATATTACTTTTAACACACAGGAATGAAATATTTATTTGTAGTTACAGCATTAAAATGTTTCTAGAATAAGTAACTGTCCATTATTGAAAACTTATACACAATTCAACTACATTCAAGATGCTGCATACATTTATTTTTCAGAGTCATGCATACCTTCTCTTTTACCTTGATACTGTATTTTATTGTGAAGTTCTTTGTTCATTTTGCTCTTTTAGTTCTGCAGTTCAGATGCAAGGCACTCACTGATCTGCTTCCTTCTCCGTAAGCACAACTGCAAATTTATTTGTCACATCTGAGCTCTTAAGATGTGGGCTTTGGTGGCTGGGAGCTTATTCTTTGCTGCCCAAAGAGTATCTGCACGTGTTCAGGAGTTTCAAAACTCAAAACAATCCCCTGTTTGTTTATTTCCTGGGTGGTGGGGACAAAGGTTTTCTAGGTCGGTTTGGGATTTGGTGTTTTTGGGTGGTTTTAATTTTTTTTTTTTTTAAGAAGACTAAATCTTTAGACATCTTGTTTATGTTTTGCCTTGCTCTCTCCTACTGTAAGCAAGTGAGGAGGGAGAAATAGGAGTACTAGTGGCTCAAGGGCTGTGGTTGTAGCAAGAGGAGCTGGCTGATTAACAATAACATGCAATGAGCTGAGCCTCAAAAAATAAATGCTGAACATCTTCCTCCCTTCACTTCACTGTTAGAAATGGAGATAAAGACTCAGAGGATTTGTATTTGTCATTGTACTTTCCTGCAGTGTTTGAGAGGTACAGGAAAGCTTTGCTTGATCTGTACAGTACTGACAATGAATTTGGTTGAGATGTTTCAGTTTGGGCTGTAACAGGATCAGTAGGAGCAGAGGAATACTTTTTGTCCTGATACCTTGAGCTTTATTTACCTCCATTAGGTTTCCACATTTAAGTGGATTTTCACAGAACTTTTCTTTCTTTTAAAAGAAATTTTGAACTTTAGCTTCAATATATCTGAGTAATAGTTTAGTTCAGCATATCTGTCAGATTCCCAGCTGTGTTCCAGCTCTGGCTTGTTCTTCCCATCAGCTCTGATTCACTCTCTGAGGTGTTCTGCAGTGGTACCCCTGCAGATTTCAGTAAGAGGGGTAAGCCAAGGAAAAAACAGAGTTAAAAAGGACAGCTAGTTCCCTGCCTTGCTCTTGTCATGAGCATCATTTGGGATGTCACCTCGCTTGGTGACCAGACCTGTATTTTTCTTCTTGTGTCTGGAGATAACTACACTGTGATGGTGGATTCCATAGTCAGTGAGCTGTTATAAGGCAGACAGCAATTCTGAGGATTGTAAAAGGGCTAAGTCAGTAATATTTAGATAGATTTCCAGTCCTTGCATAGGCTTTTGTTCATATTTGTGAATATCTTTTAGTGCCCTCTGACAGAACTTGTATGTGAATGTTCTTCCACCTGGTTCTAATCCACTCACCTAAAAACTCATTTTATCAAAGATATCCTTGGCAACCATTTTATGTTTTAGTTTTGGAGAACTTGTCTGAACCTTGAATCCCATGATAAGCCAGAGCCATCATGTGGCTCATCACTTTTCTCAGGGCTCCCTACTCCACTCTGAATGCAGTTAGGGTGGGAACCTTCTGTGTCTTGCTAGTGTGTGCTGGTTTGCCTCCCTCCCCTATAGGGACATTAGGGTTCCTCAACATGCCTTGTGCCATCCCTGGTTTTCTGCTCCTCATCCCTGAAACTGCTTGATCTCATACTGGAATTTCCATAATCACATACCAGACTACTTCCTTTATTTTTTTCTTGAGCTGGCTTTCCATTCAGTTGAGGGAAAATTGTCTATGGGTGAAGAAAACATTTATTTCTGTTTTTCTTCTGCCTTCCTTCAAACTCTGTGGGCTCTGCAACACACAGGAATACCATGAGAGGAATGCAGGTGAATGGGAAGAAGCTAAGAAGTGATACAGAGAAAAATCTATATTAATAGAGTACAAAAGCCTGCTGATGGAAACATCTGTATTTTGAGAAATACACCACTGAGCTGCTAGCAAATAGTTAATTGCTGACTAAGCCAGAGCATTGATCGTGTTGTGTTAACTTTTTGGTTTCTTCTTTTCTATAGAAGGACAGGTGACAGTGCATAACTGTTCTCAGGAGTTTCATTTCAGGCTGCTCCTTTCTCTGTACCCCTGAGCTTTTTAGCCTAAAACTTGTTATTTTATATTTTGGAATATTGTTGCAGCATGATGCTAGATTTGAGCAGGAAGGCTTCCCAAGAAAAAGGAGAAACACAGTGTGTTAGCAAGAATGAGAGTGCCAGTTAGTGGAAAATCAGGATGTTTCCTTGCAGAGCAGTTCTGGCGTGATGCAGACTGGCCCCTGGGTGAGTAAGCTTTGGGGAAAGGAATTCTGAGAAGTCCCTGCCACTGCCTCCTGCCTGCACCTTCACATTTTCAGTACCCAGCTCTCTTTGGTGGTCAGGAAGCTGCTGTGACAGGTTGTTCTGGCTGGCTGTCATCCATTTCAGAATGCTCGGGGGGGATTTCCCATTTGAAAGTGCACTGAGGAGATCACTCTGGGAAGGGGGAAGCCTTGTTATCCAGTAAATTTCACGTGTGTTTTTCCTTGTTGAAGAATTGCCTAGAATTTTTAATAACAACAACAAATACCTACTTTTATCTCACCTTTTTGCTTTCTTTGTGGCCCACAGCTATTCCCATAGTACAGAAAAACAGTTGTGTTTTACACCGGATAAGCACTGATGTCAGCACAGAAAACCTCTGTGCTGAAAATAGTCTGTTTCATGTTTATTCATGTCCTGAAATGACCAAATTCAAATTCACATAGAAGAAGTAAACTGTAAAATAATCTATTTTTTTTTTTTTGTGCTGAATATATTGCCGGAAAGGCCAGCATTAGTTCTTTTTTATATTTTTTTTCCTCCAGGATCTGCAGTTTCTCTGCACACTGATGAGATCCATGCTCACTACATTTAGATCAAAATGTGATTATTTTTTTAAATTCCTTGGTGTATATACAGTTTTTTGCTAAGTTTTAAAAATGTTTGCTACTTATGAATGAGCGTACAGCTACTTAGAAATGAGTCTACATCTATTTGAATTGAATGAGGAGCAGTTTGATAGATAACCTTGATATTTGTATTTAATTTACTTTAAGTATAGTATAAAATCCGGAAAGTTCTGTAGCTGTAAAGTTAAGATCAGAAAAAGTTCTGTAGCTGTAAAGTTAAGATCAGAAGATCGTTGTTATATGTAAAGTCTGCAGGCGACTAATTTTTAAATTTAATTTGCGGCCGAAACTTTCAGTAGTGCAAATACAAATTAAAAGATGCTTTTTTTAAAAAAAAAAAAAATTAAAATAATTTTTTCCTCATCTTTTCCTTCTCAATTAAAAGCAGAGAAGGCAGCTGCTGCCAAGAAAGCACAAAGCCTGTGTAGAAGTGAGCCTGAGCTGGGCTTAGCGCAGAGCTGCCAGTGAAGGGTTAAGCCGAGCGTTTCTCTGGCTGCTGAGTGAAACAGGATGCAGTGACTACATTGTCAGACTGCTGGTGTGAGTGCAAACAGATGAGGAAATGCTGGATCAGGCACTTCGGCAACTTGGGCTGTTACCGAGGAAACCGCTTGCGTCATACTTGCCAGCAATTAGCTTCCAGTTCTTTTATTTTTGATAGTGTTGCAAGCTGAACTCGCCTCTTACAAAGGGAAAGGTTGGCTCCATCTCAAGCCCTCTGCTTGTGACTGCGGCGCTCGAGAGAATTTGTGAAGCGCTGCTTGGGGAAAAAAATTCAATTTATTGAAACTTTCCACGCGGATTCTGTAAAAAGAGTGTTGTAGCTGTGCTTGGTTCTCAAAAATGTACAGTCGCATTTTTGTGATCTGTAGGAAAGTCATCTTCCCTAGTTGCCAAAATTAAGTTTCACCAATGTTTTGGATATCGCCACGTTTTCCAGCAATTAATCTGAAGTATTTTTGTGTGCTACATATTAAAACATAGTTTTCAAAATTAATGGTACCTGAGGCATAACCTCTAAAGCAAGGGATTTTTTTTTCTAAATCCTTTTTTTCTTTGTTGATTAAAACTCAGTTATTTCCAGTGGTTACATAGC
The DNA here is from genome assembly GCA_013400575.1 of Peucedramus taeniatus. Classification (NCBI taxonomy): domain Eukaryota; kingdom Metazoa; phylum Chordata; class Aves; order Passeriformes; family Fringillidae; genus Peucedramus; species Peucedramus taeniatus. The sequence goes on from WBNO01008880.1 coordinate 20,013, forward strand.
CACTAATATAAACCAGTTAGTGTTGAAAGCAGAGTGTGTTTTATCTCAGAAAATCATCATATCTCTGTATGTCACTTAAAAACTGTAAACAAATTTACACTAACTGGCTTAGTATTGATGTACATTGTTAGTATGGGTATTGTCTCGTGGCTAGCTATGGCTGGGTTTTTTAGGGAAAAATCACACAGTGACCAACAGGTTAAGCCAGAAATGTTTAGTTTTTTATTTTTCCAGATTTGTTACATAGGCAAACACACGAATAAACTTAGCTTTTAACAAACTAGAATTATAGCACATAGCTGAAGGCCAGAGTAGTTAAAACATCAAGGTTAATACAGAACACACTTGTTCCTCAGTTTGTGCAACGCTTAAAAAGTCGATACAATTTAAAAGCTTAAATACTTGGATTTTCAAATTATTTTCGAAGATTTTCATTCTTATTAAAAGCCTCAAGGAAAAAAGACGAGCAAACAAATCGCCGAACCTTCCCAATTTCAAACCCCTCCCCTTCCCCCAACCCCTTGGATAAAGGCTTAGAAAGATTGAATGCCCTCATTTCTGCACACTTATGATAAATTGCCTTGGCTGTAAGAGTCTGGCAGCCCATAGTCCTAGGGCATTTTTTGGACTGCAGGCCAGTGTCATTTATGGTTAGCTGGTCACTGGGCTTGCATTCCAAATGGTGATCACTGTCTGTGTGGCCTGGGGCCTTTGTGCAGGTTTCTCTCCAATTGTATTTTATTTAAATTTAAAAAAATAAATAAAAAAGTGTGGAGGTGGCTAGAACACCTGGGGTGTTGTTCTGGGGTGACACAAGNACTCATCCTTCCTAAAAAAATGAAAATCAATGTTATTTACACAAAGCGTGTGAAAAAGTTTTGTGTAAATATATATACATCAGAAAACTTAATAAAACTTCAGAAAATCCAAACAACACAGGGGTTTAATGGCCATGAAGAAGGAAGAGCACCAGGTTTTGCTGATATTTCAGAGTAGTTTGGCTTGCCCAGCCTCACTGAGACATTGCACGTGGCCACTGCCTGGTAAGGGCTGTGTTTGCTGTGGGTTTCTATTGCTGCAAGATTTGAAGCTTTAGTGTTGAAGTCAGTGGGTATTGGGATTTAAATCTGGGTGATCAATAAAGAACTAGTGAGGATGTTAAAAAAGCAAGATGTGGAAATCGCAATTTTGAATTTTGTCCCTCATTTTCTTCGCCCCTTCAATTCTGGACAGTAAAATGGAGGCTGTGGTGTCATCAGGTCGCTGTTGGGTTTGGTTATGTCCTGTAATTCTGCCAATTTTTAGGGCAATTCCTGCAAGTTATGCAGTACATCAGGCATATTGGATATTTTGTTTTATCCTTGTTTAGTGTTTCAGCCCTGTAAGCCTTGTCAGTTTTCCTTCTATGGAGGAAATGGGAGTTACATGATCACATACTTATGTTTCTGCACAACTTTTAATATTATTTAATTATCTGTATTTGATCTTCATTCTGGCACTTGTTAGCTATTTTCAAAGTGCTTTTATGAGCTGACAATACTCAGTTGTTGTTTTGTGGATTCTCAGCCAGACTGTTTGGTATACTTGCATGTTTCAAAAGATAATTCTGTAATAACAGATGGAACTGGATGCTACTTGGCTATTTCATCTTTCAGGCATTACACTAAGGGACTGCATGTTTTTCAGCAAAATCAGTGATGTTTTGTCCAATTCCTGGGGAAACATTTGGTTTATATCTGTCAGTGTCATGACAAGTCATCTTTTCTCATACTGTTTGATCTGTAACAGAACCAGTCAAATAGGTGGGTGCTATGAAAGAAAAGGGATTAAGGTCTCTACCATCTCCTTCTGACTGTGATTGTTACAAATCAGCAAAACGTTTTGTAGAAAATTCCACTGAAAACATGAAGAAAGTGACTGACAATATTTTTTTTTTTCCAAATGTGTGAAGCTAAAAGGGCCAGCAGTCAGGTCACCTGGCATGGAAAGTTTTGTGCATCAGGAATGTTTGCATGCTTTTCTGAGCAGCACAAAGGGGTGTTTTCTTTGTTTTGTGTCCTCATCATATTCCTAAATGATGATTAGAATCCCTTAAATGGGCAGCCTTTTAAAAATTATTATTAGTATTATTCCCATTGTCTAATTTGAATAACTTTCTTCTAGGTATTTTTATTTTCAAACTATCTTTGCAAGGAATGTTTTTTTTATTTCCATGTAATCATTAAAATCAACAGAGGAAATTATGTAGCTATATTTCTGTTTTCCAGCCCCTTTCTCCTGATAATAAAATCTTCCTCTTTCTTATGAATAGGAAGTTTCTCTGCATCTCCACCCTAGAACATCACAACTTCAGCCTGTGGTAAAGCTGTCATTGGACTTCTTTGTTTGTTTTGGATTTTCAGAGGATAAAAGCTAGGGAGAATAACAGAGGAGCATGCCATAGCCATCTCTAAATTTTCCTGGCACGTCACAAGTTTTCCTTTACTATTTTGTGATTTTCACAATTTATTTATTTGCTGTGTCCAAGTAACTAACTTGTTCAGTGTTGGGCTTCCTCCCAACGTGTTTGGTGTCCACACAGAATTTGAGTCCTTAACTAATCAAGAGAATGCAGCAGTTTGCTGAAATCCTGGGGAGTGGAGAGCTCCTTTCTCCTTTGCATTGCTCTAGATTACAGTTGCAGATGATTTTTCTCAGTTTCTTCTGGGATAGTAATTTTACATGCATTTCTGACTTAAAGTGTTATCCTGTGTATATTGGACCTATGTAGAGGAAATGTTTTTGTTAAGATGCATGCTGGAGACCAAGACTTCAATGACTTTCAAAATCAAGTGATTTAATGCTGGCAGTAACTTTTCTATGCCTCCTTCCTTTCTTCCCACCCTCTTTTATTTATTTACATTTTAAATATTGGAATGCTGATCTCTTGTATTTGTCTCTGCTATATTCTGTTTTTCCCCCCAGTCTTCCTCATTGTTCCTTCACATACTGGTGGGTTTTTTCTTTAGGTGTTTTAATTTTTTTTTGCCTCTTTTTTTGCTCATAATACTAGCAGCAGAACCAAGTAAAATGTGTGGTGCAACAGCAGGTTTTGTTGGCTGGGAGGTACAATTGCAGTGCAAGTCTTGATTAAAATTATGAGTTCTGAGGTCAGAGCATATTTTTTTAATGCTAAGAACGATGTCAAATTTAGATTAGTTTTTATATAGTCACAAAAGATGATTTTTTTTTTTTTTATATTGACCTTTGGACATAAAGTTTCTAATCTGAACACCTTTACTCAAATATTCCAGTCCCCTGAATGCTTTATGGCACTAACACTGAGAGGAGTGGTCCTTCCCAGCCCTGTCTGCTCATTCCTGCCCTGGCACCATCCCCCATTGTGCTGACACAAGCATTCATGAGACTACACAGTGAACTAAATTGGGGAACTAATCCGTGTTAAAAGTAATCAGCTCTTTTTTGTAGCTCCTTGCCACGTGTCTGCATAAAGGCTTTTGCTGCAGGAGGGGGAGTCACCCAGGGATGGGAATGAGCAGGAGGGAGGGCAGGGCTGCAGCTTTATTGTGGCCATGCCAAGCTGTGCTGATTTAAGAGAACTAATGGCACTGCTGTGTAAAGAATAGATGTGTTTAGAACTTCCCAATAAATCAGTCAAAAGAGCATCCCCTCATGCCCAAAAGCCTCTATGTTATTTTTCCATGTCTCAAGTGAGCCATATATTCTGCATTGTCTTTTTGATGTAAAGGAACAAAATGCTTCAGCATTGGATGAGTGAAATATGGCAAACAGGTAGTTAAAATTCAGCAGTTACAGGCAAATGTGCTACCATTCTTGCAACATACCCTCTTTTACACAAAGTTTTCACAAAGCCTTTGAATGGAAAGTGCAATTTAGATATTTCAGTGAGACTTGTACATAAATGGAGCAGAGGGCTTGTTTGAAGAACAGTTTGAGATCGTGTGGTCACAGACAATCCTACTGCATTGATATGTCAGTACAGAATGAGCTGGTAAAGGGCACATGTGAATTAGGCTCTTCCAAACACCAGAATATTTGGCACTCTTTTAAAAACAGTGCTTTAGTACTGCTCTGTTTATGTGAAAATTCTTCAGAATTCTTGGAGCGAAATAAAACGCAAACTTCCTGAAACTGTAACAGCATTTCTGTGAGTCACTTCTGAGTCCTGGACTCATCAATTTGTCATGCTTCCATCTACAGGACTAAGTGTGTAATGTGGTAGTGAAGAAAAGCTGTTACCTGGGAGTGCAGAAGTGGAAATCCTTTCATACTGAGCAGCAGGTGTCCGTCCCTCTGATGCTTCTGTGTGATGCTTTTTCTGACTTTTGTGGGTGCCCAAAGTTCCAGAGGAGTTGCTACAGTCAGGAAGATTCTATCCAGCTCGTTGTAGTAATCCTCTTTGGCTCTTATTTTTTACACTGCCAAAAATTCACATATGTGACAGCGAGGAATAGGAAAATAAGATAAAAATGTCAGTTTCTCATTAATATTTCAAGCCCAGGTTGAATTTCAGGGGACAAACAGGTCCTATAACTTTGTTCCTGCCAGTTCCTTTGTTCCATCCTGTTTGCAATTTTCTATAATGTGGAACTGAGCAATCCAACTGTGTATTGTTTACTGCTTTTATAATAACTCCTAGGCTGTGGTATGTTAATTTTGTAGAGTTATCTCCTTACCTGTTCTGTCTGTCACCCCTTCAGTAGAATCACCAGTGTAAGACAAATTAAACCACCAAGACAATTTTTTGCAGAAGGGATTGGGAGTGGAGATAGAAGCAGGAGCACCATGTGTCTCATTTCAGCTTTTGAACAAATTCAGCTGCTGAGAAATAGAAATGACTTTAGGTATCTGTTTCTTTTGTGAACTTTTCGTGTTTTCTTCTACTGTCTGCTCAAGGTTTGTGATCAAAGAGAAAATTGTGTGAAAACATCTGTGGCCCTGCTGTTTGGAGTTGTTAGCTCTATTCCTTTATGAAATCTGAAATGTTAAATCTTGCATTGTGCAACTAATGATGCATTCCTAACATAAAGACAGCTTTTTATCACCTAATTATTATTATTATCTTTTAAAATAATGTTCAGGAAGATAAGGCAGAAATTTGCTCTAGATTAAATACACATTTTTTTAAACCAAAACATTAACAAAAATGTTGATTACATGGATAAAGACAAAGATCAAACTCAGACCTGGGAGAACTGCGAGGGAAGTGAGAAGTAAACTGGAAAGAAAGCTTTAATCACATAAAGAGGAAACTTTAGAAGCCTGAAGTTTGTCAGTAAAGCCTAATGTCAAGCTGAATTCACTCGATAATTTTTGATCTTCCATATCAATTATTCCTAGCCAGAAGATGGAGTTAGAACACTTTAATTTCATAATGTCAAATAAGCAATTTTTAAGGCTTTATCTTTTTGGTAGTGATTGTACATGGCAATGTGTTCTAGCCAACGTGGTGTGAAGTATTATGAAGGATGTGCAGGGTCCTCTTTCAACAGAAATCCCAGAATATCAGAGAATCATGGAATGGAATGGAGTGGAATGGAATGGAATGGAAGGGAATGGAGTGGAATGGAATGGAAGGGAAGGGAATGGAGTGGAATGGAATGGAATGGAATGGAATGGAATGGAATGGAAGATCATCTCCTTCTATGCCCCCTGCCATGGGTAGGGACATCTTCCACTAGACCAGGCTACTCAAAGCCCCATCCAGCCTGGCCTTGAACACCTCCAGGGCTGTGCTCTGTAAGGCCTTCAGGAATTGTGACTTGTTGCCAGAAATACACTGAGGAGCTGAAATAGAACATAGACTTGTCAACTGAAAACATGATTAGAAATATTTTGTAAGGAAAAATTGAGGAGAATTATTCACTGACCGAGGCAGTTTGGCAAGCACTTTGAAGAATGTGGCTCTAAGCAGTCATCCACCATAATGCCTGTAAAGAGCTATAACTGACCCTATAATATCTCAAGAAAAAGGGCACAGTGACTCCTCTTTGTGGTGGCCCTAAACCAGCTGTATGTGATACTGCTAATGGTACAGTATACTGTGAAATCTGCTCAGGGAATTGGGTGGGCATGGGTGAGTATTTTGTGCTGAATTCCATTCTGCCATTAATCTTTCTGATAAATTAAATATTTGGAAAAGTTGCCCACAAGACTTTAAATATTTTGCCAAATCTCCTTGTTGTGGCTGACAAACTGTCAAAAGTTGAATGCTCTGTGAATTTAGCCAATGTTTCCTGTAAATGCTCAATGCCATCAGGGATAAAACCCCAGGCCAGACCAGGCAATTCTAATCTGATTTCCCTGCTTTATTTTTTAAACCTCACTGTCTGGTGGCCTCCAGTCAAAAATCTGTCTTTCTTATATATTACAGGCTTGGTCCTCAATGCAAATGTCCTGTGTGCAGATTTTAATTAATTAATTAGCTTGGTTACAGCCCTGTGTGAGTCGAGGAAAAGTAAAGGTCACCTTTTTATCTGTTTGTCAGAAACATGCATCAAACAAAGCAACTTCAGAATCTCTTCAGTGTTTGCTTTGGTATTTAATATATAGCTTGATTCATGATAAGCTTACAGATTTTTTGTTGCTTTTAAAAAATGCTAAAAAAATCTATCATAGATTCGTATTTTTTAGGTTTCATTATGTAAAAGAAAGTTTTAGTCTCTCTTTTCTTGGACCACTTGTAGAGGATTCTTATTTTGACAAAATGCTTAAAGACAGTACTTTCAGAAGACAATATTTTGTCAGAAAATTTCAACTAAGTATTCAAAATGCTTTATATTGTACATATGAAAATTAGGAATATTGACATGATAATACCATTCATTCTACAGCTTCTTGTAAGTTCTTTGTGTAGCTTTATTGGTTTTATTCTGAGAAATTGCTGCATTCTGCTCTGTTGGTTACTTGGTAATGATTGTTAGAACATTTACTTTGAAGCTTGAATTTTAAAAAAACTCCTTATGCCCCAAAATTTAAAAATTTTATAAAAGGAAACAAAAGAAAAATAGAATGTCCAGCATTCACAGAAGATACCTACCTTCTGCACCCCATTTTCAGATCTGTTTATTTAATGACTGAACCATTTTGATGACTAAATATTGTAAAGCTCCCTGTATATTCACACTGAAGTCTCATAACTTCAAAAGAGCTACACAAGCTTTTATATTATTAAAATTGCCCATGTCAAAAATAGAATCCAGAATTACTGAAATTAAATAACAGCTTTTGCATTTTGACATTTAAACCATACTGCTTAGTATTCTGACTACTTTGATAACTTGATGTGAACTGTATAGAATGTCTTTGTTTAAGCAGTTGTAATCATTTTTAATAACCATTTGTACACACTGGGAAACTGCATTTTCTAGTTTGCAAAGTAGTAGCTTATTTTCTGTGGCCTGAGGCAATTAATTGAAATGGTTTCAGTGTGAAAGTGGGAGTCAGCATTGTTTAAACATGGTAATGTGACTCAGTCTTATGGTGTTAGTAAGTCTGAAGTTTCTACATCAGTGTTTTAAAGTAGCAATATAGATTTTTTTCACTGAAGAGAAATTAATTGAGCTGTCTGATTCAGCATTTCTTTTATAAGTAGCTTTTTCTAGTCTAACCAGCTTGTTTTTATGAACTCTCAAGTTTCCTCTGAACATCTTTCATGATTGAAGCTTCAGTTCTGAACTTGCCCTGATTCCTGAAATCATAGCCCTTCCAAGAGGCTAAACCTTAAATATATCCCTAAAGTTTATGATACTAGACAAAAAGCCTTGAGAAAATAATTTCCTGTTTCCTATTTCATTTTCCTGTTAAATTCTAATAGAAGCCATTGTCCTGTCAGGTCACAACCAGCCCTGCAGCACTACAGGCTGGGGGAAGAGTGCTTGGAAAAGGGACCTGCAAGTGCTGGTTGTCAGCAGCTGCACTGCCAGCTGAGCCAGCAGTGCCCAGGTGGCCAAGAAGGCCAAGGGCATCCTGCCTTGTATCCACAATGGTGTGGCCAGCAGGAGAAGGGCTGTGGTTGCCCCCCTGCACTGGGCACCACACCTCAAGGGCTATGTCCAGTTCTGGACCTCTCTATTTGGGAAGGACATTGAGGGGCTGGAGTGAGTCCAGAGAATGGAGCTGGGGAGGTCTGGAGCACAGCTCCTGTGAGGAGCAGCTGAAGGCTAAACACTGGAGAAGAGGAGGATCAGGAGAGGCATAATCACTCTCTACATCTGCCTAAAAAGAGGTGGTAGCCAGGTGGGGTTCCACCTCTTCTTCCAGGCAGCCAGCAAGAAGATGAGAGGAGATGGCCTCAAGTTGCCCCAGGAGAGGTTTAGATTGGGTATTAGGGAAAATATTGTCATGAAGAGGGTTTTAAAACATTGGAACGGGCTGCCCAGGGGAGCAGTGTAATCATCATCCCTGGGAGTGATCAAAAAAACATGTGGTTAGGGTCCTTGAGGACATGGTTTAATGGTGAATGTGCTGGTAGTGCTAAACCTCGTTGGGCTTGATGATCTTCAAGTTCTTTCCCAACCTTAAAAATTCTATGATTTTATAAATTTATCTGAACTTGGTAAATAATTTTTGTTCCCTTACCACAGATGTCTGTTTTCCAGGTTGTCTCTAAAGTGGCTGTGCTGACCTTCTTTATGGACATACTTCTCTAGGGTCATTTATTTGGGATACAACCCTCTGTTTAATGAAGACCTTAATGTAAATGTAGACAAATTTATATATCAACACATAGTGTATGTGTGCATGTGTCACTGTGGGGTGACACAAAAACAACACGAGCAGCTCTGTTCAAAGCAAACTAAAAAACTCTCTATTAAAACATCTGACTCCATTTTTATATCTTTCTGAAATGCCAGTGTCATTGGAGGGTGACAGTGCCACCTCCTCAATGTCACTGGGCAACCCAACAGTCCATCAGGTTGTTTGTCCTCTATAAAGGAATGAAAAACAATCAGTTATTTACATAAAGTGCATGGGAAAGTTTTGTGCAAAAATACACACATCAAAAAGCTTAATAAAACTTGAGAAAATCAAGGCAACGTGCATGCATTGTAGTTTAATTCAAATACCTTTCTGTCATGCAATTATTTACAAAATCCTAGCCTAGAATGGTCTGGGTGTGAAGGGACATTAATGTTCTAGTTCCTCCCCCCTTGCCTTGGGCAGGGACACCTTCCACTAGACCAGGTTCTTCAGGGCCCCATCCAGTGTGGCCTTGAACACTTCCAGCTTCTCTGGGTAACCTGTTCCAGTGCCTCATCACCCTCACAGTAAAGAATTTGTTCCAAATATCTGATCCAAACCTGCTCTCTCTCTCAGGTTGAAGCCCTTTTTCCCTGTCCTGTCACTACAGTGCCTGGTGGAGTCCCTCCCTGGCTTTCCTGTAGGACCCTTTCAGATACTGGAAGGTTGCTCTGAGGTTTCCATCCAGCCTTCTCTTCTCCAGGCTGAACAGCCTCAACTTTGTCAGCCTGAAGTATTCATCCTGGGTTACTTTGAAATCATTGCTTATTTCAGTGAAATTTGACACAGGATAAACATCCAGCTCCATGCTGCCAGGTAATCCAGTCAGAAGACAAAATTTCTAAGGATTTCATCATTTGTACTCCTCACAGAGGCACTTACCCTTTTACTGAAAAAGTGTGTTTATTGTCCTGATACTCCTTGTTGAGATGTTTATTCAAATTTTGGGAAGATGCTCTTTTATGTAGTGAGACATGACAGTGTATTTCCTGTGATGTTATAAGGACTTAATTTGTTGCTCCTCAGTCTTTACCAGTTATGGAAATGAGCTGTCTAGCAATGACAGCACCAATATAAATGAAATACTGACTTATTTCTTGGCTGATTTTTTTTTTTTTTGGTGCTCTGTGTATTTGTTGCAGAGTCTACAACTTCTTTTTCAGTGTAGTAGGCTACTAGATAGAAATGGCAATGGCCATTCTTTGGAGGATGAGCTTGAACAAGTTTTGATCTGGCATGAGGCCTGATTCACTGCTGCTGCTGGGATGTAAAAGAAAGTTGCCTCACTGGTATTTTATTTTGTGTTGTATCTATCAGAAATAAAAGGATAGGTCACAGTCTATTCTTGTGGGGCCCTGAGTAGTAAAATGGACACCAGATAAAAGGACAAAGCAAAGAAGCTTGCTGTTCAAGCAAAAGATGAGTTTTCATAGGATTTCTTTTCACTAAATGACCAGAAAGCATGAAGATTCATTAACATTGCTTACCACACATTTTCTTTAGTCTTTTCTGATGTTCAGAGTTATTTTTGCCCCCCTCTAAGAAATGAAACTTGTGCTGGTGAAGAATGTTTCTCATTGTATCTCCAAGTTCACGTTTTGCTTGCAGATAAGATGGTTTTTATGTTTATAGTTTATTGCATTGCTCATAGGCATGTGTCATCTGTTTAGGCAGTGAGGTGATGTTTTTGTTTGTTTTAAAATTAACTGGCTAACATTTACAAAGGAGAGGGTGAAGCAGGGAAAGGACACTTACTTAAAACTTGGCCAGTTCCAAGACCAGTTATTAGAACAACAAAATAATTCCCCCAGTAAGTCTTACCTCTTTGTGGGTCACAAAGCTGTCATTGTGGGAGCATTATTCTGACTAGAATTCTGTGTAGTGTGTGCTTAGGGCACAGGCTGCATTTTTTGGTAACAACTGGATATTTGTTTCTCACTCTTTCCTTCCTATCCCAAGTCATATTGAACAGATTATCCAGGTGGCTTCTGAAAGTCTGTGTTTAAGAGGTTTACCAGCAGTGGGACCTGGGAGAACTGAGTCTCCTGTTGCTGCTGTCCATGGAAGCATGGTTGAACTGTGCTCTAGCCCCTCAAAATTCTCAATTTGAACAGCAAGTTGTTCCTTTCAGCACCTTGAGTGGTTCCAGACACAGCAGCAGCAAAATAATGCTTTGTTTTCCAAGGGTGGTAGAAGATTGGCAGCTCAGTTTCCAGCTGTCCATGATGAGAGCTGTGATTGGAAGTAAATTCAGAATTCTGGAAAAGTTGACTTAGAGCCCAGCTACAGGCATATAAATCAGAAAGCTGAGGTGATTTCAGAGCTCTATCTGAATCAATAAGTAAGGCATTGCTGAGTTTAGTAGAGCCATTTTTTAATTCAGATCTCTCTGCTTTACTTCCAGATAAACTAGTTAGACCTTTGGGTGGTGTTGAAATGTTTCAGTTTGGGATCATATAGCTCTTCTTGGCCCAAATTACCTCTGGGCTTTATCCAGAACTAATATTCTTTAGGGGTCCATTGGAATCACCCCCAAATTGGAATCAGAGCTTTCTTCCACTCCTGATAGAAGACCAAAAAATACTGAGATGAATAAAATCAGTCATTTTCTGCTTCAGATCAAGTTGGTTTTACTTGCTCCTTTTGCTTGTGTGGGTTTTAGAGAATTGGTAAAATTCTTGGCATGCCAGGAACTAAGTATTTAAAAAGAGAGGTTTACCCCTGCTTACTGCCTTTTCTATAGTTTTTCCATTTTGCATATGGATGGTGGGTTTTTTTTTGGTGAAGTGAAGCAGGAATGTTCCTGATTTTGATCACTTCCATTTGATATAACATATATTCCAGTTAGCCTTCCTAAATTTATGGTAATGATTATATTAGGCAGAATGTGTTCTCTTTCCATGCAATTAAAAGAAAAAAATTAGTGGAGATGTGTACAGCAAAAAACTGTGACAAATGCAAGCACCACCTCTCAGTAAATAATAAATGATTTACAGTAAATAATTACAGTTCAGGGGTTGAGAGGGACTGTTGAATATGGGGTTTCACATTGGATATCTGTCAAAAGAATATGAAAATAAACATTCTGGGGTTTGTAATATTGACTCAAATTATTCCGTGTTCTTCTCTGCAGTGTCCTTTTTTTGGCCACTTGAGTTTTAGCTGCTTCCTTCATGTTTTCTCATAGCCAGCAGGAGGAATGTGAGCACACAGGATACAGACTCCCTCTGTTATGATGTCTAGCATTACAGTGCATTCCTATTAGGGCCAGCTCTGATGAGAAAACTGCTTCATTTCCATAGACTGGAGCTGAGAGTGCTTACTAGAGGTATAATACTTGTATCTAGCACTTTAAATGCCATTTTTTAAATTTTTTGCTATTTTTTTTTTCTCATTCAACAGATTCCCAGAAGTGGTTAGAAACTTTATAGAATGGAAGGTATCAGGCTACTTAGAATTTGAGCTTTGCTTGTGAATGACACTGGACTAATAAGTAAGCCTGTTCATAGAGTTTTCACACACATTTTTTCCAAATTAAAATCCTGTAATTGTAAATTCAGGTTATTTGGGAAGTTGTCTCAAGCAGCTTTGCATCTGTGTAGTTTTATGTTGTTTATTCTTCAGGGTCTTATAAATAATTTTTCTACTGAATTATTTCAAATACAGCACTTCTAAGTTCCTTAAATACTAGACTTCCTAAACAGCTGGCTACTTAGAAAATAATGATGGGATGATTATTTCTCTTGGTGCAGATTGTATTGTGGCATCTTTTGTTTTCTTGCTGTGGGAACAGCAGGGCTTTGTCCCTGTAAACAGTTACCCAATAAAGTTGTTAGTGGATTTGAATTTTCATTTACAGATTATACAGAAGTGAAAGAAGCTCAAAGGTTACATTCCAAACTGACAAAACTGACTGCTTGGGAAGACATTGGTCTCAGTGCATAGGATATTACACACAGAGCAAAAAGTTTGCTTTTAACTCAAGGAACTCTTTTTCTCATCACCATTACTCCCTTGATTTGACAGGCCTCTCAAACCTTTAAAAGGAAACAGGTATATAAATGTAGGTGAATATGTCTTTTCACTGTTCTTGTCCTCTCTCTGGCTGAGATATTATCCTTTTCTTGTCAATGCTCCTTCTTTGCTGATTATTTTTTTTCCTGGGCCGGGTGAAAATTTTCCCATTGAAAATACAAGAAATAAATCTATCGCCCTAGGTATTCACCACAAGGTATTTGAGCAGATAAAATTTCTCTGGAAGCCCTGTGAATTTTTCAAGGAGCTCTTTCGCGGTTCACATTCCCAAATGTGTGTCTCTTTTCCCAAGGCTCTGGTGAGCCCTGCATGCCTCATTCTTTTTCAATTGTAAACAGAGTTTCGGTACTGCCACTTTTGCACCAAACGCGGTTCCTAAGCGACTGCTGACGTCAGTTGGTGCAGCACAAGAAGGTTTGTGTGTTTATCTGCTGTGGGCAGACTCTTAGAAAAGACGAAAGTATGTAACTAGATTAGACCAAAGAGATTACTGCTTTCAATAAGCATGCGTGCTGCTTGCAATGCCTCGCTCCTTTTTAAAATTTAAAAAAAATATATATTTTATTTTGATTAGCAGTTGTATCTTCTGTTGCATATGCCACAGTATCTTGTTTGCAGGGGGATGATAAGGAGGGGTATATATTCTCTTTGCTCTTGCTTTAAAGGGGCAGCTGCTTTGCTGCTTTTCTGCAGCACAGTTAGAATGAGAATTTAAAAGAAGCGTGTGTCATAGCGTGAAGCTTTCACATTCCTGATCTCAAGGTTAGAAATAGAACTGTTAGAAACAAAAGCAGGCTTACAATTTCCAGTTTCAGTGAAACATATTTACTTAGAGATTTTTGGCCAGAGTCTATACATTTGGAAAAACTGGAATGATACTCTTGGAATATTTTACTGCATGCCTTTGTGTCAAATAGAGTTGGAGTGGAGCTGGCTAAAATACCTTTGCAAATTTTTTTTTGTACTTGAATATACTTGCAGCACACCCACACTGAATAGAAATTACCTGTAGCAAAACCTCTTTATATGTAAATATTTTTATTAAAGTAGTGGGACTGCAGTCATGGTAAGCCAAAAAGTGAAGCTTTTGTAGCAGTAGTACTGAATGGCATGATAGGACAGGAAGAAAAACAACAGGCATAGAATCTCCTCTTCAGGTTGTGAAGAATAGAAGCAGAAACTTTCAGAACTAAATAAAAGCCAAGAGCAAGTGCTCCAAATCAATCAGATTAAAATAAAAGTGCCTGTGGGACGTGGGAAGGTATTAGCAAGCATAAAGGTGAAAAGGTCAAGCTAAATAAGGTCCAGTTTGAATGTGGCTGTGGTGGTGGTCCTGCCAATCTTGAAGTCCCCATCCACCTTTTAGGTCTCCTGTGCTGTTATACTGTGCCATCCACTCTTGCCTTGAGGAGCTCCATGGCTGGAGACTGCACAGTCTCTGGGCATTCTGCTTCACCTTGGCTGGTGAAGCCCACATTTCTCTGGGCATTCTGCTTCACCTTGGCTCCCTGCTTGTGTGCCTTCATAGTGAGGCATTTTTTCCTTGCCTCTAGACTGAACTCCTTGTTTCAACATTGCCTCACATCTTCACACCCTGCACCACAGAGTACAGCCTGGCTTTATTGCTGTGGTGGCCTCCTGTTAGACACTAGCAGGACTTTTGCCCCCCAAGCCAAAAATCCATTGTACCCCAGCCTCTCCTCACAGGGCAGGTTCTCCTCTCCTTTTAACCACATTCTTAACTGCAAGATATTTTTTCAGCTTTCTGTAGGAAAGGCAGACTTAGGAAATGACATTTAATTCAGTAAATTGCTCTTAAACAAAAGGTGAAGTTATTTGTGAGTTTTGTTAGGATTAAAACGTAAAAATAGCTCAGATTAAGAATTCATTTATCTTAATATTCTGCCTCTAATCTCTGATCTTTGTCTAAGGTCAAGTTTAGCATCTGTTCATAACAGTTAAATACCTTCTGCCTCCTTGGCTTGGAGATGTCATATTAAAGACTTTTGGGGCCAAAGGGTGTGTTAGAACTTTTTCTGTCTGTCCAATGCATCTGCCTGCTGCTGCAGTGTCTCTAGAAGCAGCACACCAAGGGAAAAATCAATAAAAACTATAATCACAAGTTGCTGCTTATCATCTTCCCGTCCATTGCAAGGGCTAATGTGCAATTAAGTGCATTAAAGGTCATGGGGGAAAAGAAAGTAGCTGTAATCAGAAGCCAATGGAAGGATAAAAATATGATCACATGATACTCTTCTTTCTTTTCTCCCATACCACCTTCCCACACTCTCCCAACTTCCACCTGTTTTCAGCTCGGGGGACTTTCTGGTGTGGTTTAGTTCTCTAGTTGTGAGTGCTTTTCCATTTCCTTTTCAGTGTATGGACCTTTCCTCCTTTCTCCAGCTTTCCCTTGAACATATCTGTACTCCTTGCATCCTTTGATAAAGCAGGTTACTCTTACTTGTTGGGGAAGAACTGTCTCTTTCTGGTTTGGACTGGCTTGTTCCTAACCTTGTTCCTAACCCATGCTAACAGCATCTGGTTCTTGTGCTGTAAAAAAGAACTCAAATGTGTTTAACTTCCTGCTGAGCAGTTCCTTGGGCAGAATTTGCAACAATCATGAGTTCACTGTAGCAATGTGTGTGACATCTAGCAGTGACAATAAATGATTGATTTCAAAATTATTTTAAGGTGTTTCAGAAACCCTCTTGGCACAGCAAACTTAATGAGATTTTATATTCTGAATACATTGCAGTAATGCACAGCTTTTCTGTTTCCTGAAGGCTGATAACTACTTGCCAATAGGATTTTTTTGTTACAGGCTGATGGAAGTCAAGGTTCTGCCCAATGATAGCAGATGTTCTTGTGGAAAACCTCTGGAGACAAAAAAGAAGTAGAAAAATCCACCCACTGAGCTGAGATACCGTTCACTGGTATCCTTTTGCAGGGAATGTTGTTGATTTGGTGTTGTGAGATCAGTTGGATTTACCTCAGCTGTCTTTACATAATTCCAGAGAAATGGGTGCACCTTGGACACAAAGTTTGGGTCTTTGCAAGTATTTGTTCTGCTGTTGTTCACAGAGGACAAATTTTTAAAAATTTTGTGAAGAAATGTAGTACTCCAAAAGTTATTCTTGCATTGTCACTGAGTTCAAAGAGCAGTTGCAGCAGATCCAAAATACAGGTCTCTAGTCAGAAAAGATCACTCTTTCCTTGTTCATTTTTTATGACTTCTGATCTTATAACAGTCCAATTTCAAAATGCTGCTCTGGGATACTGTACAAAATAAATTTAAATTCTCTAATAATTTTTTAAATGAAGCTCTTTAATTTGTTAAATAGTTTGGGCAGTTACTGTAACCTCTTCTTGAATTAAGGGTATAAAATAGTAAAATAAAATTTTTAAGAACACTTGTGACTTAACCATAATTATTTTAAATTGAGACAAAGCAACAGCCTTTTATTATATTTCTTAATTACAGTACAGCCTATAACAACCATTGTGGTTTCTTAGTTACCATCCTGTATGTTCTGTTAGTTTGTGAAACTGTAACTGGGCTCCAATCCATAACCTGTTCTCTGTAGACTTATAATAGACAAACTGAGAAGTATTTGTCTCTAGATTTGCAAGAATACCCATGCTGACTCTTTATAACTTTCTGATTACTTATTTGCTGGATTTTTTAAAACAAGGAAATATAATAATTTGTGAAGATGTGTATGTTAGTATGAGATGCTGGAATTTAAATAATCTCCCACTGGCTATCAGTGAGATTTTATTTTTGTTGATACAAAGATTAGGAAAATATATATTTGATCTTTGATCCTATAGATGTCTTCTTCCTAGATTTCATATGACTTTTGCTTTTATTCCAGATATAAAGTTGGGCAGTTATAAAGCTTTTGTCTTCAGAAACACCTTGAAAGGCTAGGAGGCTTCCACAGATAAACCTTGGGTTTGGTTAGCATGTTAAACAATGAACATAAAAGTTGGCTAATAGCATACATTTATAAAGTTGGCAGTCAAATGTATTTGTAAATAAGTGCTGAAGATGATTTTTGTCTCTGTACCAAGAATAAACACTTCTGTGAGAGATAGTTGACATATGGCTGCCAAAAATAGAGAAAGGTTTGTACCAAAGCTAGGTATGGCTTAGAAAGAATTAGTTTCAACTCAGTATGTTGATTAATGCCTAGTGTAGTCTTTGGAGGCAATCTGGACATGTAGGCTTTATTTTGTGATTTCCTTTTGCCATGTGCTTTTTTGGATTCAGCTGTTTTATGTGGTGTTTCTAGAGTGTATTCACAGCATATTTTCTGAAATCTTGGTTATTCTCTCTCTGCTCTTGGTAGCTTTGCCTTGTTGCCTTATTCTAGAAACTGACTGTTCATCTTGGCCAAAAATTATTGGTTGTCCTATGTGGTGTAGATCAGTTGTTCCTGAACTACTTGGGATGACCAGTGGCTGTCATCCTCCTTTGGGCAACAGCAGTTGCAAAGGGAATTCCATCCTGGGTGTAAAAGCTTAACTGCTCATTAACATTTGGAGTTCTAACCCTGAGAGAAATGAGGCTTGAAATGGAACATATCACAAGGGAAATAAAATTGGCAGCTACTCCAAGGTGAGACAGGGATATGGGATAATGTTTATCCTTTCATAGAAAACATCTGCTAGTGCCACACTGGGACTCTGTGACCCCTTGAGGTTCTTTTCAAGCAGGATTATCCTGGAAGACTGTACCTGTTGGTGTGAAGTTTTGTGTAGACACAGCTAACTAGTGCAGGTACTGCTGAGGGCATGTTTGCAGTAGCACATAATTCTTCTCAGGCTGTGAATCCTGGGAAAGGAGCTGAGCAAATATTTAAGTATTGAGTCAACGCTGAACTCCAGCCACTCAGTGGCTACTGAGCTAGTACTGCCTGAGCTTTTTAGCTTGTGGTTCTCTAGTTCTCTAGCATGCTCCTTGCTAGCTTTGTGAATGAACTGGAAACATCTCAGCACCTTTGATGACTGCTCATAACTCTCCTGTCATTGTAGAAATAGGCAAAATGTCATTACATATCCCATCTTTCTGTTCATGGGATTAAACTTGCAAAAAACCAGACTCTTATTGCTATAACCAGGAACCTGGAACAGTCTGTTGGCTCATTGTGTTAGTGTAAACTTATCAGCACATATTAAATCTGTGTTTCAGAAGGTGGTGGGAGCAGAATAAATGTTTAGTGTTCTGAAAGAGGCATTTAAGATGCCTTTAACATTTTCTCATTCTGTAGCACAGCAGTCATAGCAACTTGGTGTTCAAGTCACATTGAGCCTTTAAATATCACTGGAACCTGAATACTTCTGATAACACAGCACAAACTTCTGGTTGCTCTGATGTTTACCTCAGCATTTTGATTAATGAATTTTGGAGGAATTGTGAATTTTGGAGGAAAATGTTCATATTCTTTAACTCTGTGTTGCAATGCCCTCTGACTGCAACTTTAGTGTCAACGACTGAATTCTTAAAAATCTAAGCTTCTTGTGGATATTTTTAATTCAGTTCTCTTATCCCCATCCTGGTGTGAAACTTTTGTTGCTGCTGCTTAAGGTTGCTGAAGGAAGTCATGATACAGTGAGCTTTGAAGTACATTTTGCTGAAGAGCATAAATCTGTGCCTTCCTCTAAATGTTCCATATAGAACTATCAGAAATTTGCACCTCTTAAACTGGAGAAAGAAGTGAGACCCTGTGATTCTTGTCCTTCACTAGAGAGTATGTAATACAGAATGAACAAACTGTACACATGCAGCTTTTCAGAGAAACCACTCCTGTGGCCCCCTGCTACCAAAACCTTGCCACACAAACAAAGGTCCTTGCTAGGTGTCATTCTCCTCCATCAGAAGAGGGTAGACATCTCTTTTGAGGCTTGTTTTTTTTTTTATTCTTGTTAATATATTAGTTATTATAAGGGTTGAAGCAGCTGTTTGGTGGACTGGAGCACTAAGAGATCATTACTAAACACTCTGTAATAGAAAAATATGCTTCTAAGGTATTAGAACAATTCCTGTAACAATTCCTCATTGCAACAGTAGTACACTAGATTTGTTATAAGATTTAAGAAGCTGGATAGTCCCTTACACCAGGCTTTATTCAGAAAGTTAGAAATTAAGAGGTATTATGGGTAGAAATAGCACACTAGCATAGCTTGAGTCTGAAAAAAATAAAGAACACTATTGCTGTTTTTTACAAGTTGGCTTTCATGTTGAATTAAGAATAGTAAAGATCTCACAAATCTAAAGAATACAGATAGTTATAAATTGTTGGAGGTTGAATGAGTTGGAGGTAATATCAATATTCATTTTAACTGAAGATTTTTCTCCCCTCTGAGGTCTTGCATTTTGTGGTACCTTAAAAATTCTAAACCTACATGAATTAAACATATATTTATGTGGATTGTGCAGAATTTTGCATGAAGGTAGGGTGCTCAAATGAAATGTTTAGATAACATCAATGGTTGTTTATTGGAGCAGCCAACTGGAAAAGGAAACACAACTGTTAACTTCTTCCTGAGGAAAATATTTAGGATCTCCTTCAAAATAGCAATCAGAGAACATTTCTATAATTATGATGGCAGCGTCAGTGATCATTCAGAATTCATGTTGGAGCAGTGGAAGGCAAAATATCTGTTACACCTGGGCTCAGAAAAACTTTTAAAATAAAAGGGGAAAGTAAATGAAATAGAATCCCTGCAGGCAAGATTAGGACTGTTCCAGGACATCACACTGGAAACTTGAGGCAATTGCATGCCATTTATCAGAACAAGATGTAAGGATAAAAACAAAAATGCCACGATTAAAGAGGATGCTAAAACGGGCTCATAGGAAAAAGTAAGTATTCTTAAAATAATTGTATTTAGAACAGGCAAAATAAATGTAATAATTCAAGGCAGATCAAAAATAATCTATCAACTTGTAGAAAATATACTAGAAATTAATAGTATTTGTACAAATGCATGAGAAGCTTGAAGCCTCCTAGAATGCCTGTAGGACTAGGAGACTCTCAGAAACAGAAGGAACCATCCTTACAAGATGAGGCCACAGCAGGTAAAGAAAATATTATTTTTGAGGCAATTCNTTCATTGTGGGAGAATATGGAGAAAATGCCTAGGCTGGAAGTTCACAGGCAATGTTTCAGAGGCTTTAAGTCAATTTTAAGTGTTGCAAAATACATTTGCTAGCAGAAGAACAGCAAACTCTCAGGACCAGACAATGCACACCCAAGGTTCTCAAGACACTTGAGAAAAAACCACCCAAACTGATGAATGTCATGTTCAGCTTTTTACTTAAATTTGATTAGGTCCCTGCTGACTGCAAGTTGGCCAATGCATGTCATTTAATGAAAGTTTCCAAGAAAGCTCTAAAGGATTGTTGGCCAATAATTACGACTTTCATAGCAGCAAATTGGTAGAAATCATAACAAATGTCAAATGACTCACTTCAGAGAAAGATGTTTTGGGGAAGAATCAACACTGCTACTTTGTGAGTCTTACATCAAAGCGGCTTGTGAGAATTTTTTTGAAGGAACTGCAAGTTTGTAGATAGTAAAGGTCCATCTGCTACAGTCTGCTTGGATTTTTAAAAGATTGTGCACCCTCCACTTTGTCACCTGAATTACCAGTTACCAGGAATTTGAGGAGCTGGAAGAATGTGGAATTTGGTTGGAATGCCAAAGACAGGGGCAGCTGGTGTGTGACAGCAAGAATTACAGGATATACAGTAGGTCCACAAGTTGATTTTACTTTATGTATTTTTTTAGTATGAGTGCATGGAGTCCCTCTTGAGCAACTCAACATACAAGCATTTTTTATGTAATGCCATGGATCATGAAAATGTAAAACCTGGGTTGAACATAGATGTATAGGAGTAAATGTTTGTATGGTTTGTTTTTTAGCTCTGCACATAGGAGATCACATTTGTTAGGTTAGATAAAGGATTCTGAAGTGAAGTCAAGCTTCTGTTAAGCCTGTCTAGCCAAAATTGATTAGTAAATTGATTTCTAAATTATAATCTAATTTGTCTTTGCCTCCCTTTTCCGAACTGAAAGCTACTAAATTGACACATAGACTAAACTTACCTTTTTCTTTCTTTCTTTTTCCTTCATTGGTTTGAATATTATCTGTAAGTCCTCTGTTGTAGGACAAAACTGGAAGTTGAAGAGAAATGGCCTTTATGGCAAGGATGTGTGGGGTGTTGTCTTTCTGAAGTTCTGCTCTCAGATTAGCTGTATTTTTAAAAATGTTTTTTTTGCATATGCTCCATTTTCTTTTATCTTTATAACGGAGCACCTGGGGACTTAATCACAATGTGTAAGATCTGATCTGAAGTGGACTTGTTCTGTAGTTTCTTCCCTGAGCTTGGGCTGTGCCCCAGAACAGGAGAGCAGTTTCCTCTGTGCTTTGTCTCTCCCTTGCCTTGTCTTGCCAGATTTGATTGCAGTAGGGATAAGAACGGGATGTGGGTGTGGAGAAGAAAATAAGTCCAACATTTTGGCAAGCAGAGGGGAAGAAGTTGGGACTGAAGGAGAGGAGGCTCAAAGGGTGGTTTGAGCTTGAATGAGGGTGGGATAATTTTATGTCTGGAGTAATGAGATTGACATACTAGACAAGGAGGTTTTGGTGAGGAGATCGGGAAGTAAACATAGCTGGAGATAGCTGAAGAATGGAACTGGAATAAGGAGGGATGGGGTGGGTCTGGATTAATGCTGAATGCATGAGGCTGTAAATCTTGTCTTTGAGAGAACATGCTGAAATTTGAGCCTCTTGAGGAACATCAAGAACCTGGATGACACCATCTCCCTCTGCTGCAAGAGCTCCTGAGAAAGGCTCTTGGTGCTCTCTAATACTCACCAGAAAAAGAAACCCTAACCTGACTTCTGCCATTCCCTGCTCCAGTGGGACAGATCTGTTGGCTTGTCACTCCATCAGTGTGATGGCAAATGGTGGTATTTGAGAGTTTTGATTTTTTGTGTTTTCTCAATTACCTTGAGAACAATTAGGAAGTAGCAACAAAAAAGTTAAAATGGGCCGTGTTTCTGAAAGATTCAAACAATTAAATAATACTGAGAAAGTGCCTATCATTTTGCCACTTCTAAATATATAATCCCACACACCTCTTCTGTCCCCCTTTTCCCTCCAAATCCTGAAATTTGTACATCACAGTGAGCAATGCGATATTTGTTTGTTTTGCTTAGTTTTCTCTCTGTAGTTCCCAGTTCTGTGACCACAAGTAAGTGTAAACAATTGAGTTGGAGATCAGGAAAAAAAAGCCAGAAAAGATGGACTTAGGCTTGAGACAGTTAAACATTACATTGGAGAACTGAATTTTATTCTTTGTCACCAAAATTTCTTTGTGTGTGTGAGATCCTTGGCGTTTCACTAAAATCTTGTTATTCCCAAGTGGTTCCTAATTTCCTGTGTGTGTTTCAGTTTTATTATTTGCTAGCTTTGTGTTTTGTGACTGTGGATCTGTTTTGCAGCAACAGGAACCACCAGCTGTAGCTGAAGTCCATCAATCCTCCTTTGAGTGGCTGAAGTCTAAGTTGTGGTGAAAGAAACTGAACATTCAGTTTGGCATCCAAATTTAGGAAGATCATTTAGTTTTTTTTTTAAATCTGAGGTACTGATCAGTAAAGTAGTGCAATATTTTGCAAGCATTTTGTTAGGAATTTTGTAAGAGTGTGTGTGAATATTCAGGTGTTATCATGGGAGGCACCATACCAAAAGCAGAGGAAGTGAGAAGAAAAATGGTTGAATGGTTTTCAACTGTAGTCAGCAATTTTGGGGCTGTACCCTGAACAATAAAGCAGCAGAGTACTCTGTTCTTTCTGTGGGCCTGATCTGTTGTTTTTCAAGTGTGACAGCTCACACTTGCTATAATCCTTGCTGGCAGACAACATTTCTACCTCATTTGCCCATCTGCAAGTCCCTTTAGAACTCGTCTTCGTGTTTTGACACTGGGAGTGTTTGTTTCTTTTTTTATTTAGACACATTAGCATGATGTTTCCCAAACACAATCACTGCATCCAACTCGAGGCTACCTTATGTGACTGAGAACTTCAGAGACACATTTTCTCCATGGGATTTTGACAAAGGCTCTCCAGTTGCTGGAGCAGTGATGACGAACTACTGGAACACATCACCAAAAAGGAATGTGACAGCTCATCAATTGTCCTGCTGCAATAGAACCAGTTCTGCCAGTCATGAATCAGAATCCTTGCTAATAACACAGCAGCACGTGGCAGTGGTACTGTGATTCTAAAACGTGAACCGTAATGTTTTTAGTGTCTAGAACAATGTGAGTGCTGCTTATATACTATACAACTTTATTTTATATATATGTGTGTATTTTATACAAACTAGATTATACTGTATAGGGGATTTTTAAATATTTCAATTCAGATATTGGAGTTTTAAGTGCAGTAAAGCATGTGGTGCATTTGAGAAAGCTGCATCTGTGCTTTGCAGCTTTGCCCCAAATGTTACCATACTAACAGCCCTCAAATCTCTTCCATTGCACAGGATTGTCATACAACCTTGCCTGTTCCAGGTATCATTTTTCCTCTTTTCCAGGTACAACCTGGATGTGTTCAGTGGAAATAATCAGTGTTAGTGATTAGAGATATGCAATAAACTCTTTAGTTGGTGGGACTTTAAGAGCTATGCCTTGTTTTGTTTCAGAGTTGAAAATATGGTGGCAGAGGGTCATTTTGTGGTTGAAAAAAGTGAATGACAGAGAATCTTTGCCTGATACAGCATTGCTATGCTGATAACCAGTCTATTTCAATTGTCTTTCTGTCTTTGTCTTTAAAGCATTTATCATAATGCTTTCATCTGTCTTGGAGAAGATGTTGTTTTAAACATCATCATAAAAAACACATTAGAAAATTAATCTGCATCACAGTTTGGAAGGTTTACAGTAAGGAACGTATGAGGTCACACTGAAAGTGTGGAATAGAAAGAAATACTGAATTGTTTCCTTCCTTTAACATGGTTTAAGTTAACCTTTTATCCCGTGGTGGTGTAGCTGTGTGGGTGGGTGTGTTGCCATGGCTTGGCTGGTTTATGGTACATTAGCTGTTCTGCAGTAATTACCCGTGGATTTGCTTTTATTTCCAGTGCAGTTAGACATTCCCTGTGTATTATCTCTGAGGGGTGATAACTTGAAGTATTTTGGTTTTTAAAAATACCAGGATGCTTCTGTTGGAGCATTTGTAAAGTAGCAGCTCTAGTCACTCTAATTGTCTGCTGGTTGTATCTGAGGGGCCCTAATGCTTAGGAGAATGTCCCAGAGAGCTGGGGCAGGGTCACCTCCATGTGGAACTGCAGCAGTCCTGAGTCAGGCACTACCACCCTGCTTCTACCATTTGACAAACCTGGTAACTCACATTTCCTAGAATTAAGAGGGATATATATTGAGAGTTTGGGATTCATCCTGTTGCTTCAAAAGTTTACTTTAATTTTAGAGCTTTTATTACTTTATTCATAACTTCCAAGTGTTTACTTTGCACTTTCTTTACAATGCTCCAAAAAATTTGGACTAGTGCTTGCACAGCACATATAAGAAAGTTAAATGGGTTGATTGAATTTATTACAACATTAGTGTGAGGAATCTCAGCATTTCTCTGGTTTGATTAAAGGCTGAGTTAACAATTTCTATCCAGTTGTTTTCACAGTGTCACAGGTGACTGACAGTTTTACACTGGTGATAAAATTCTCTTGAGATATGTATATTTTTTAAGATTTCATCATTTGACAGATAGTGTGAAGATTTAGATTTAAACCAATGGAGTCCAATGAATATCTGGTTGAAAAGCTGTCTCTTTTTCTATGGCAGGCAATTTCTGTCATTTACTCCACTGCCCTCTTAAATTTTTTAAACTGTGAGAAATCATCTCACAGCTTTTCCTGCCTACATCAGTGCAAACTCTGCCCTTCAGAATGACAGCTTGTGTCTGCTCACTATACAAGAAGCTGATTTCTCAGCAGTTTGACTTCTTTTCCTTTCCTTCCAGCCTGTAGCAATTAGGTTCAACATTTGTGTGTTAATAATATCAGAAAAGTCAAATTTGCATCTTTCACTCCCAGTAATTATTTTGTATACAGACTGAGGGTGCAATAGTGAACCAGTTCTGAGAGGGCAACTCATGAATGTAAATAGTCCCATTTTACAAGTGTTTTGCCAAGGTCAGTGGGAGACAGGAGGGGGGTCAGAAGTAGCTCCTTAGTCACAATCACATCTGGAGCTGAAACAGACTCTTTCTTTGTCTGTAGAAATTTGGCAGTGTCTTAGGGTTGCCAGAGTTTAGATGCTAAAATCTGGGAAGATGTCAGAGAACTAAATTGTGCATACGTGGATTAACTGTGCATGGAAAGTACAATTTATCTGCATAATAACCTCTTATTAAATAAAACTCCTGGATGTCTTGATTCCTGTGTGTTCAGAACAACAACAGTTACTTCAGAAATGCAGGAAAAGCCATATCATAAAGGCTTTTCATTAGGCTATAGATTTGGCCACTAGAATATAACTTCTTAATTCCAGAGGACATCTGGCAATCCTGTGAGGTTCAGTCTGCATTTTTTCTTCATCACAGAAGAAATATTAATGTAGCAGCAAAGGCATTCTTTGGATACAGTGATTATTGTTCAAGATAGCAATACTGGCACTAGGTTTTGACCTCTAAACTTGTTTCTGCTTGGCAGGGGCTTTTGCTATTGTCCAAGTGGAGACTGGTGTCTTCTCAAAGGAAAAATATTTTTGTTTTCTCTTATCTGTCAATCTGCTCACTTAAGTAGCCTTTGCTATCATAATATTAGAAAATGCAACTCACAAGTTGTCTCTGAGTGGGGAAAAAAAAAAAAAAAAGCCTGTTGGAAAGTTCCAAGAAGGGTGGTCCTTATGTGATTCTTTTTGCGCTTTCTCAGTTTAATCCCGGATTTTAAGGCAGACTTTTTGGGAATTTAAGCTCTTCAGGGGAAGAAGGCACAGGTTGTCTTCAAAAACTAAAGTTAGCAAATGAAGATGACCATGAATTTTTATTATTGCCACAAAAACCACCACAGTCAAAGGGGCTTAGTGGATAGCACTTTTCTACAAAGTATCTTCCAGACAAAACAGTCTACTTTTAAAACATTTTTCTTCCATATGCAATGTGTCAGACTGATGGAGTGCATAAACTTTTTCTGCAGTTACTGACCAACCTTGTAATTTCACTGAGCACATATTTTGTGTCTGATAGTCATTGTACATAATCAGCCTGGAATGATGCCATAAAGAGAAATCACTGAACATCTCCTTGAGGAACAAGATCATCAGCCCTTAGGTATCAGGTGCTCAGTAATCCAAGCATGTTGTCCTCACGTTGTCATACCCCCTGAAACATTTCCACAGGCTGTGTGAATATTTGCTTTCCAAATTCAGGAATTTTATGCTACATCTCAGCACAAACCATGGTGCCATGTAGATTTGGGCAACTTGAAGCCCTCTGAAATTCCCTTAATTCAGAATTCCTGAATTCTGGCCACGGTGACGTGTCTGGAATGACAGAGCCGTGGTAAAAGGTTTTAAATGAGTTTATTTCTCTCTGCTGCAGCACTGCTGTTACCTGAGCTGACTGAAGGCAGGAGCTGCTTTAGCATCCTCTGCATCCTCAGCACCCTGCTGGGGAGCCCAGAGAGAGCATTAAGCCTCTTGAGTTATTTGATTTATGGTGTCTCATCTGGTTTGTCAGAGAGGTAACTTGAAAATTGGCTGCATTCTTAGACCTTTCAAAGGTTCAGGTGACACTGTTTGAATTCACAGTAGTTGTGTAGAAAATTATGACCAGCATGGTGTTATCTTTGGTGTTATCAGAAGCTCTGTTTTGAAATAAGGCAGTGTTTCAGGAGCTTTTTTAGGAAAGAAATTTATTAGCCTGCTTCCAGAAAGTTTCCTTCAAGAATGAGAAAACCATAGTGTGAAACATAATAACTGTCTAATCTAATAACTAGAAGCCATCAAGTAGTTTTTAAAATCCCTCCTATTTTAGATCAATGCCACAAAGGAAGAAGAATGGGAATGGTAGTAGGAGGTACTGGAATTTTTAAGTAAAATTAGGATATTGGTGGTGCAGAAATCAGCCCGTAGGATTTTTCTCTTTACTTTCATATCCCTGGAAATATCTGCTGATTGTATTTGGTTTGTGTTTTGATTGTGAGTATTTATATACTCTAATTTTTTGTTTCAAAATGTAACTAGTATAGAAAAGCAAACAAGGCAAAAAGCTCCAATTTAAACATAATTAAGAAATCAACTTCTATCCCAATTCTCAAGTTATTCAGCGTGTCTAGATATGGACACACAAGCAAATCTTTGTTTTCTTTCACAAAGTGATACGATGATGGGGAAAAAAAGGAGAATTTTCTTGAAATTTTAATAATCTGATGGATCTCATTTGGGACTCTAGATTTGCTGTGTGCCCATCACAGAGGTTGAGGTTGAAGAGGACCCTGGAGGTCTGTAGATTTTTTAAAACTATCAGGTATTACACTGAAAAACTAACTGGTAAAATATATTCAACCTGTGTGTTGAAATGTGCAAGTGAAAGGTGTCATTGTAAAGTTCAGTTCTGATGTCACACTTCTGACCTTCCTTGGTTTGTAGCACTTTGATTTTCCTGCAAATGTCTTTGTCATTGTTTTAACTTCTTTAAACACCCAAGTGCTTATGGCAGAGGTGGGGGAATAAAGAGAAAAAAAAATATAAGTAAGAAAAAAGAGGTCAGTATTATTATGGATAAAAAAAATACGGAAACAATTCTCTATTTTATACATTTTAGTCTTATTGTTATGTGGGAATCATGTAACTTTTGTTTCACTTCTCAAGTTAAACTTGATCCTTACTCAGACTGCATTACAAAAACTGAAATCTTACACTTTTTACAGATTACACAAACCACATTTATATTGCATAAAGATGCATTTTCTTTACTTATTCTGCAAAATGATTATTTATGGGTTCAAACTTCCCATAAAATCAGGAGTATTGTGAAGTGGAGTGGAAAATTTCTCAACTGTGCCCTGGTCTGGCTGGCTAGAGGTGCTGGTGAGGCCCTGGGAGCACTGGCAGGATGTTGGTGTGTGACAGATGGCTCCTGGTTTTTACAAGTGCTCAATCCTGGGCTTGTACCTCGTGCCATGACTTTATGAAGTAAATGGCAGGCCCCAAATAGGCATTTCTGTCCTGTCAGCATTCTCCTCTGTGTATAAATAGTAAGGTAACAGGAACCCTTTTTTTCTAAAGCCAGTTATTAGTTGGGTAAATGCTGTGTCATAAAAGTTTGTGGAGTTATTCTCTATCCAAATATTTTTGTGAAGGTTTTGATTGTTTTTGTTACATTCCTTAAAGGTGACAAAGGCATTTGTAAGTATTGACAGTGCACTTTGTATTGAGGCTTACAAAGCTAAATTTAGGGTGGTGCAAGTAACAAAACTGTGCCAGGGCTGAGGTCAGAGATAAATATTGACCTTATGTGAGTCTGAGGGGCAGCCCCATGGCCTCAGCATTTCTGTGTGATGTGGGGATGGAGAGATTGTGCAGTGGCAGGAGGGAGACACAGCTCCTTTGCATCCCTTCAGTGTTCTGGGGAAGTTGCCTGGCACTTTTTCATGCCCTTCACAATTTTGTCATTCTAGATTCATGCAACTGATAGATTTGAACTATTATATTTCTTTTTTTAGAAGTTAGTAGAGCAGAAAGAACAATTCCTTTGGAGGAAGAGGTATGTTTATTCAGTAGATAGTAATGGGGGTATAATATGTATTTTAGCTCAATTTCCAAAGGAAGTGAAGCTCTGCCTTGCAGGCAGAAAGGTACAGGACAGTGCCTGTGTTGTCTGTATTTACCTGTGCATCTGTCCCCTCTTGCTTGCTAGCTTTAAAAGTGTTCCATCATTAAAAAAAACTGATGAAGGAGTAGATATTTGACTGATGATCCAGCTCCTTTAAGTTTTGGGATTGCAGGTATTAATAAGTTCATGGCAAGCTCCTGTCTGTGCTCTGCCAGACAGAGATTACTGTGGGAGAAAGACCTCACAAACATTGTGAATGCATGGAAATCTTAATTTCATTTCAGTAGTTTGGTGTATTGTTTTTGACTGTCCCCTTTTGCTTTTTCCCCTGCAATGTTTCATTGCATGAATTTTGAGACATCAGTCTTGAATTCTTGATTCTTAATTTTCCCCCTTGAAGTGAGACCTTTCCAAGAGATTTGCTAAAATGACAAGGAACAGAGTTCCTTTCAGTAAATCTTTAACTACACTGCAGGTGTCAGGTAATCAGGCAGGAGTTTCCCTGTTGCCTTGTTATCCTGGGCTTTCTAAAGAGGTGAAGCTCTTTATGGTTCTGTCTTCCTCCAGCTGCTCCCTGTCTACTCTAAAAGTGTCTTGTTGAACCAGGGTGAGATGAATGTGACTGTTATTTACCTCTTAGAAGATGTCAAACATTTTGGAGTTAAAATTTGCCAGCTTGATTTTGATCTTATGATTTCTAATGTTCTACTTAATTGAACATGCTGGATAATTTTTTGATTTTTGCGCAGTGTGAACAAATTGCTGTTTTATGATTAATTTAATATGTTTTGCAGGGGGGAGAGAGAAAGTAAGAGAGATGGCTGATCTAGTCATCTTCTCAGTTTGTCTACATTTGAAACTGATATATTTTATACTCTTATTTGGGGAAGTAATGTTGGGATAGGGCTTGTAACAGAGGTATAGTTGTATTCTTAATTTTAGATTATCTCCTTTTAGTGATGGTGGCCAAGCAGTGGTACTGTAATAATATTTTGACAAACAAGTATCCCTGCTGTGTCAGGAAACAAACAGAAAACTGCTACCAAACAAGGCATATTTACATGTTTAATCACGTTTCTGGTTTGATTTTTTATATTATGCATATGGATCAGTCTGTGTTCTTTTTAATAAACCTGGAGATAGTCTCACAATACACAGCTCCTCCAGTTAATCTGACAAAACACAAAGTGTAGACTGATCTTTTTAGCTCTAACATAGCCTGACTTCTTCCTGATGAAGGCCCCCAGAGGCTGAAACATGTGTAGACCTTAATTTTCCTATATTTTTACAATTAGTGAAACTTGCTGCGAACAAAAGAGCATTGAAAAATTAATTTGAAATGTCACAACTGTCAAAACTTACTCAGATGTGCTCAGCTTGAATCTTGCTTTCTACCTGCCAAAAAAACAACCCTGGCTGCATTTCAGTTTGTGTCTGGAGAGGTTTTCTTTATTAAATGTTAAATTATTAATTCGTTTAGAAACCAAAATATACAAAACTCAGATGGTGATATTTGAAAGAAAACAAAAGAAATAATGTTCTAATTTGCTCACATAAGTAGGGAAAAATAATGTCACTTGTGTAAATCATTATTGACTCATTTTTCATGAATAAGTACCCTGTGCTTTTTGAATTAAAAGTTGCATTCTGTGAGTCTGGGGCTTAAGCAATTATTTAAGATATTTCCTGCAATTTCAATATTGGCATCTGGGTCCATTTTTTGGAAGAAACCTACTAGGAAGGGAAGATCAGGTGGTGCTGGAGCATCCAAACAGTGGAGTTGAATGCTGAGTTCCTTCAGGCTGTCTCCTGCTCTCAGCCCTGTTCTGAGCCCCAAGATTCAGAAATGCTTGCATAATTGGGCACTGTTTTGTGACTTATTAATTGCTCTCTTGGGTATATAGTTGCACGTGAGCCAGGTTGGCCACTTTCCCAGCTTGCATCACTGGCAGCTGTTTTGCTTGAGGCAGATGGCTTGTGAGAGAAGCACCCATAAATTAGGGCATTGCTACTTTTTTCAAACTATTCTGTGTGAGCAAACCTGATGAGATGATGTTTCATCTCAAAAAAAAGTGGGTTTTGCACACCCTGGTAAATTTTTTTGGAAATGTCTAAATAGCACGTTGTACAGTCACCTCTATTTTTTAAAAAGAATTGTTTGATAGTGCAGACACTACAATGTAAGCAGCATTAAAATGTTAAATTATATTAAAAAAACATTGGTGGTGCTGTCTATATGAAAGAAGGTGGTTAAAAAAAAGGTTGTATCAGAAAGAGGAAATAGCCTTTATATAATGAGAATAAGAGCACTTTTAAGGGCTGTAGCAAAAGAAATGGAATAGCATACAATAGGAAAAATTCAGTGATCTCATTTTTATACCATTTTTCTTCTGGAGTTCATGCTCACAGGTGGAATTTTAATAGCCATAATCCTAGAAAACTCCTTCTAAAGAGTAGTATGAGACTTGTGCAACTTCCTTCTAGTTAAGAATTCTGTTATCATGCTTCTTCATCCATAGCTAAATTCCATAGGTGTACACATACTACTACTTTGGAGACTGGAAACATTCTTCCCCTCTCAGGACCCACGGACACTCACACAAACCTTGCCTTTCCATGTGTCTTCTCACTGGCATAAACCAGTCTAATCCTTAAAATTTAATCCTAGAATCACCATTTCTTAAAACTACACACCAATTTTAAGCCCAAGCAACTTACTACTTTTGCTGTCTGATTAATCTTTTGTTCCCATACTGTAACATCTGTTTAAACAAATTGCTTTTGATCTTTTCTAGTTTGTGCCTCCAAGATTCTCATTTACACTTAACCATGCCCTGGAACCACATTTATTATGGATGCTGCTTCAGAGTTGGATGTCTCTGTGTACACCTTTGCAGTTAGGCTTGTGTTTGAGAAATGTGATATTTGATCTGGACTCGTCCCCAGGAATTAAAGGATTTTTGGGGGGAAATACCAATAATTTCCTCCTGAAGTCCTAAACTTTCATGCTCTGGGGGAAAGTTGGGAAGGTTTCTAAATCTACTTCAGGCTCATTTAGGACCTGCTGTAAATGAGGGGGAGGTACGTTCTGAGAAAGAGTTGGTCTCTAAGCAGATTTATCTTGGAGAAAATAGTTCTTGTTTCTTCCTTGAGGAAGCAATTCTCTTAAGTTGAGCTGTGTCAGAGCTTTTGATCTGTAATATTGGTCCAGTCTGCCTTTGCCCATGGACTGCTGTTGAATCTGTGCTTTACTGCCTGCCTGTGAAGCACTTGGGAGCAGTTCTGATCACAGACTGCCCACAGAACCAGAGTCTGTCTTTATCATCATGTTTTTTATAGGTTGCTTTTTAGTTGTTAAAGCATCTAAATAGTTCAGCTTTTGTGGTTATGGCAGATGTTGATCCCTCAGCCCCCCAATATTTGTGATGGTCCTGAAATGCAAGATTTGTTTATTTTACTCCTGAGAGGAAAAGGTGAAGTGGAACAATGATCTTCCTGCACTGCTGAGCTTGTCACAGGACTCCTCCTTGGACATGCAAAAGGCACTGTAGGAGGCTGGAATGTGAAGAGGGATATAAACTCTCTCTTGCTGTAATTGTTCAACACAGCATTAGTTTTTAAAACAACATTAATTTTTGGAGGATGAGTTTTCTGTGCTTCCGTGTAATCTGGAGAGGGGAGGTGATTTAGTGCAATAATGCTGCACATGACATAATCTTGAGTAAATATTTAAAGCATTCATTCACACATACTGTCTTTCAACTAAAATTAACTTCTGTGATAAGACCCAGACATTGTCATTAAAAATAGGTTCTAGAGCAAACCAGTTGGTAGTTATGGGATGGGTGCAGAAATTACTGTGTTCTGCTCTGTTTTATGTAATTAAAGAATAAAATTAGTCCCTTGGGGCTTAATATTTCATAAGTATTAGTGTATCCTGCTTTGTCATCTGCTGTTAAAGCTGCTGTGGCTGCTTTCCCTCAGTGTTAAAAGACACTTTCAGCAATCAATGGCATCATTGAAGCACAAGGGAGCAGAGACAAGTGCCAGCACAGAGCTCCAAAGGAAGAAGGGGGTCCTCCCTGTCCAGTTTAACCTGCAATTAGTAATGGGTCTTTAATGAGCATTTCTGACTGATAACTGCAGAACAGAGAAGAGGAGACAGGGCAGACCTTGAAATCTGCATCTTCCTCACAGGAGGAAGGGCAAGCACAGGAGCAGGCACTGATGTCTCCTCTTTGGTGAGCAGGGACAGGACCTGAGGGCATGGCAGGAACTCTGCCAGGGCAGGTTTAGGTTGGATATCTTGGATTTCCTCACCCAGAGGCTGGCTGGGCACTGGAAGAGCTCCCAGGGCAGTGGTCACAGCAGCAGCCTGACAGAGCTCAAGAAGCATTTGGACAATGGGGCACAGGGTGTGGCTCCTGGGGTGTCCTGTGCTGGGCCAGGAGCTGGGCTTTGGTGATGCTCATGGGTCCCTCCCAGTTTAGGGTATTCTGTGATTCCATGGTACTGCTCTTCTCTGACCAAGAAAAAAACACTGCCCAGGTAGGCCTGGAAAGATTGAAATCTTAATGGCCTGAATGGAGGGAAGGGTTGAAATAAAGGGGTTTTATTATAAAACTATGAAAGCAGGAAAAAGAAAGAAGCAGCAAATACAGTGGGTAGTTTTCAGGTGAATTTGGTTTGGGTATTTTTGTTTCTATGTATATTTTTTTAATATTTTATTATTATTATTATTATTATTTATTACTATTATTTTATTATTTTTAATTTTTTTATTTTTCTATGTTTATTATTTTTTTATTTTTTGTTTCTGTTTTATGAAGTCTGTCTTCCTTAAAATTTGAGAGATTTTTGGTTGTTTTAGTTTTTTTTTTTTTGTTTTTTTTTTTTTTGTTTTTTTTTCCCACATCAACTTCCTCCTGACTGATATTTGGGTCAAAATCCCTGGCAATATGCATAGCAATTATGTGATGTCTTGCTGATCTAATTGCCCTTATTGGCCAGCTGACTGTCATTGGCAGAAACAAATGCAAAAAGCCTGTACAAAAAGGCAGATTGAAAAGTAGGATTAAAAAAAAAAAAAAAAGGAAAGGAAAAAAGGTACTATAGAATAAATAATGATGTGTTTCAATGTATTTCAGACAAGGTTTAGTCCGTCTGTTTTCACGTTTCTGAGTTTATGGCTGCCTAATTTTAACCTTTTATCTGCAAAGTATCTTTATTTACAATGGTAATGTATGTAAGCCGTGGTATATAAAATTATATGTCAGTGATTTTTTGTGATTTTTTTTTCTAATTTCATTAGCATAAATAGAATATTTCTGTTTACAGTTTGTTTATTTCTCTCTTCTTTCTTAGGGATTATGTGATCCCTAAGAAATTTGATCATCATCAAATTAAAAAATAAGCACTTGTATAGATAGAGCAGATGTTTGTATGACAATCTGAGAAGTCTGTAAAATACTTTTAAAATATTAAATAATCCTTCTGGAAGGAAATAGTGAGTTAAGGAATGGTAATTTGGGATCTCACAGTAATATTTTCCTTATTTCTCTTTTGCCCTCCTTTTCTCCTTTACTGCTTCTCATCTAATTTATTTCCAATCACTAACAGTAAAATTATTAGAGGATAAAGAATGGGGAAAAAACTAAACTTGTTCTCATTTAGAAATGTAATTATGATGAACACATTCAAATTTAAAATGCATCTTCTGAAGGTCTCTAGCTAGTTTTAAGGAAAGTGCTAATCTCCTCAAGAATTCTTACCCAACTTTCTGAATTTTAGGTCCTTTTAAGCTGTTCAGTGATGATGTTCAGAGATGTGTACCCTGTGCCTTTTACAGCAGTTATAGTTACACTTGTGACAGTGCCTGTCATCTTTGGATTAGACTTGCAATTTCCTCTGATCTCCAAAAAGTAAATTCTAATTGGATGTGTGATTGTTGCTGTGTGATGACAGACACAAATATCCGTTTGATCAGTTCAGTATCATTGTGAGCAATTCTCAGCTCTGTTCTCTTGCTGTCTGCACTTGGTTCAGTTTTGTGTTTAATCTTTGGTGCTGCATTTTGTTACTTGAGATCTCTGCTGCTGGAAGTGCTGCTCTTCCCCCTGTTTGTCTCTATTGAACCTTCCTGATTATTTTTAGTTGCCTGCCAGATGTTCACATTTTGAAAGTGTAATGAAAAATAAAAGAGATGAGATGCATTGCATGAAAAAGCAAAAGTTCTGCAGCTTACTTTTCCCATGCATTTTCTGACCATTATGCAAGGTGATGTTTTAATGTTTCTTCATTTATTGTGTTACTTAGTTTGCTGTTGCTCTATCATGATGGAAATGATAATACTCTTAGTGCAGTGATATGTTTTAAAGAGATTTTATAATGTGATTAGATACTTTATATACCCTTTTCTGTAGGGTTTGTGTGTATATACATGTCAACATATGCACATGTATATGCACATGTGTGTATATAAAAGTATAGACAACGTGAAAAGGAATGTAATTAGGCTTTCCCAAGCTGTTTGATCTGTTTAGTACTTAAATTTTGAAGAAACCACATACTTAGTTATTGCTGGAGGAGGGCTAGATCATTAATGCCACTTATTCTGCAAAAGGAACAAATGGATTAAATAATACCTGAGCCATAATATAAACAAATCAGGTGGATAATACATATTTTATAAAAGTATATTTATTTTAAAGTGAATGACTGGGTCATGTGGAACTCTCTGGGTGGAGTAGGAGACTGCTGCTGCCCTTGGCAGCAGATTGGGTGGGGAGGAGAAAAGAATATTGCAAATGACAAGAGTGGAAGGAGAATGCTGGGGAGAATGCCTGTTTAGTCAAGAGAATACTGAGAGGGGATCCCATCAATGCACACAAATATCCCCGAGGTGGATGCCAAGAGGATGGGGCCAGATCTTTCTGTGGTGCCCAGGGACAGGACAAGGAGCAATGGCCATAAACTGAAGCACAGTTCCACCTCAAAATGAAGAACTTTGCACTGAGGGTGTCAGAGCTCTGGAAGGGCTCCCAGGGAGCTCATGGAGTTCCTCTCTGGAGACATTCAAACCACCTGGGTGTGTTCCTGTGTCACTGCTCCTGTGACCCTGCCTGGCAGGGGGGGTTGGACTGGACCATCTCCAGAGGTCCCTTCCAACCTGAACCTTTCTGAGATTCTGTGAGATTTGCAGAAAGAGGCTGGAGAGCTCTATTTCAGACAGAAATGGATGAGAGGAGCAATTCCATCAGCAGGCCTTGTTAGGAAACTTCCCAAGGAAATAAAGAACAGAACAGTTTCATGCAACTAGGAAGATTTCTAAGATGGGCCCATTTTTATAATTAATTTATTTACATTAATTTGAGATAATATCAAACTGGTCTGCTCAGCCCAGGCTCTTTATCTTTAGCAATAGTCAGTAGTGACATTTCTTTTAGAAGTGGTTCTTTCCCTTCTGGGGTTCTTTGTCAAATCACAGTCTGGGCCATTCTTAGCTAGAGGACACATCTGGGCTGTGGTGACTAGCCATGGATTGATGAGTCTGTGTGAAGTTTTTTAACATCTTTGGTTACATCTTTTTTTTCCTGTAAAAACCAGCAGCAATTACCGCAATAATTTATTTATGTAGTGTGTGAGAAATACCTCCTTAGGCTTGTTTTAAGCCTGCTGCCAGATGGTCTAATTGCATGGCCCCCATTCTAGTGCCTGTGAACAGCACAGACCAACCATTCCATGGCACTGGTAACTCCAGAGCATTGTAATAATCCCAGTTTTCCTCACGCTTCAGGGATCCCAGGCTCACAGTGTGTGCAGCAGAAACTGCTCCATCCCTTTGATTTCTCTCATTAGCCTGCCCTTTTTTGTTTCTTCAGTACTTCTGTCTCTCTGCAGCTCGGGCTGTGGGTGTTGCTCAGGTCTATGCAGTGAGGTTGTTTGGTCTGTATTGTTTCATGTCCCTTTTCTAATACTTCATTTAGCATCTTTGAGAATTGGGCTGAAGCAATTGACTCCCAAGATCTCTTTTCTGGTTGTTTTTGCTGTAATATAAGCCCAGCTTTCTATATAAATATTTTAAAATAAAGTTTTGTTCTCAGCATTTACTCATTAGTGCAGAATTTCAGCAATGTTTTATTCCTGTTTAAGCACTATATTAAGGCCTATTGCTGTCATTTTCCCAATCAACTCTATTTCTGAATATCCTCAGGAATTTTGTGTTGTCAATGCATGTTGACACTTTAGACATCTATTGCTCTTTAAATTCATTTTAAATGGGCTGATTAGGATAGATCTCAGCTTGAATCTTTGAGGAAGTCCCTATTGGGAATTTTAAAAAAAAAATTGTGAGCATTCTGCTCTCATTCTTTATTTTTTACGTCTTAATAAATCGTTAATCCTGAGGAGAGCCATTCCTTTCTTCCCATGAAAATGTCATTTCTTCAGGATCATTAAAGGGAGACCATATCAAAGTTGCTCATTGTGTTTTGTTTGTGTTTGTTTTTTAAATCAAAGCACACTGACCAGCTGGTCCACTTTTATTGGTGTGTGCAGTCTGTTTCAAAAAGTCCAGTGGATTTCTTTGGCAAGGTATTAGTGTAGAAAACCCTACTGATTTTTGTCAATATTACATTTACATGGTATAGCTGTAAATTAATTTTGTAGGGTTCTGTCCCTGTCTCATCCCCCCAATTTCTGTCCAGTTTTTTCTGATGTTTTCCTCACGTTTTTCTGGATCCTTTTAAAAGCTGATGGTGTAGCTGCCATTTTCTGGTGCTATGATACAAGTCATAGTTTGTGATTGGTTTTAACATGATGTTCACATTTTATTCCTTTGAAGGTTCCTAGCATAAAATCTTATCTTACATGAGTGACTTAATACCTGATTATTTGTTTTGTCCAGACATTCTCCTACTCTAATTTGTATGTGTTTTGCCAGAGTATTTGATGAATATACATATTTTGGACATCATAAGTTAACTCATGTGTTAAAAAGACTCAAATAGAGAAAAAATTCTAATTGCTTCATATCAGTTTAAATTTAGGAGTGAAATGATATAGAAGATATTTTTATATGTATTAATTTGAGAGTAAACTTATAATTCCTGAAATGGGAAAAATTTTGTTTATAAAACACGAGGTGCATAGCTTTCAGTTAAAACCCCCCAAGCTATATAAATATTTGTCTTTTTAATAAAGATTATGAGGTTTGGGGAATTTTTTTTTTTTTTTTATGAAATGTCGAATGAAAATGGTCTGATAAGTTTTGTCAAAGCTTTCCTGCCTTTCTCACTGGGACATATTTTTCCAGTCAGATTTTGCTAGGAGTCTTGGCATCCCATTGTTCTTCTGTGGTTAAAATTATTGGTATTTTCCCCTTTTCTACTTAGGAGAAAATAAATCAAAGCATATGCAAGTTCTATGAGATGCTGGTTGAGAGATGAATTTGCTGATAAGAACATAGAATTAGTCAGAGATCAGTGTAGACTTCTTTTTTTTAGGTTCATCTTTTTAGCAACTATTTTGAAAACACAGTCTTAAAGAAATTTCATAGCAAACACATTAAACACTGTTAAAAAAAGGCTGAGAAATGAAAAAATTAGTGTTGTTCCCCAAGGAAAAGTTCCTTTGCATGCATTTATAAAATTTGATGGATTTATTAGGCATGCTACACTGCAACTTTATTGTAAGTAATACTTGTCCCAAATGGCAAATTATATTCTCACTGCCAGTGCTGCTCTTTGTAGATGTTTATGTAACTTTCACTATTGTGATGATTTTGCTAAAAATGTTTTGCAGTTTAAAGAAGATTCCAATGCTTTTTTTTTTATAGAAAAAACTGGCAAGCTGTCCTTATTATCTTACAGTCACTGGAAGACACTTGACCCATCTTGACCTCTTTCTTTCATATTAGTTTCTCCATCTGAGTCATGCTACCAAAATGAAAGAAAAAAAAGGATTTTGTTGAGTCTGGGCATTTATAAGATGTTTATTCTTTTGGAGGGGAGTGGGAGGTTTGGGTAATGATTTTACTCATCAGAATCTTAGGATACATTATAGAAACAAAAGTTTGATTTTTAAAAAATATTTTATTTTAATGGAGGGGAGATTGGATTAGGATTTCAGTCATAAAAATTGTGGAAAAACAGAAACAAAACTAGGGATCAAGTCAGCATCGCTTTTTTTTCACTGTGGGTTTTTTTGGTTTTTTTTTTTGTGCTAGGCTTTGATTTGATGGTATTTAGAAACCTTTGCAATAAGAGTGCTGTAGGTAAGTGTAACTTGTGCTTGTAGGATAGCAAAGTAGCTTAGAGAGTAAATCAAAACAATGGAATGGAAATAGACTTTTGGATGCACATTTCCACTACCTTTGTGTGTAGCATAAATGTGTATTGCACATTTATGTCTTCCAAGTGTGTGAGAGTCCTGTGATAGTTGAAACAGCAGAATGGAACATAATATGTAATAAAGCTAATGGAAAAAAGAACATCTGGTTTAGGAAATTGTGGAAGGCACCTTTAGTTACCACATTAGCAGAATGTGAAATTCAGTTTACACCCATGTAAAGGGGATTGCATTGAGAAGGATGTGCTACTAAACCTTATTAAACCCATGGTATTTCACAATGACTTCTGGAGTTTGAGGCTGGGGATCCTTTTTCCCCTCTTTTAGCTGAAATCTGAGCCTGTTCATCCCTCAGTATTTTCACAGAGAACTCTTTCACTACATTAGTAACTGGTAACCACTACCAGAGCAGTCTGACTGCATATTTTCTTTGATGAATTGATCATGAGGCAAGGTGCAATGATGTTTGTGACCCTCCCATACTGCTGGTGGTAAATCCTTTGTTCACTTTGCACGTGCAAGATAAACAAATATCTATGCAAGACTTGCATTTTGGG
This sequence comes from Peucedramus taeniatus, assembly GCA_013400575.1. NCBI lineage: Eukaryota > Metazoa > Chordata > Aves > Passeriformes > Fringillidae > Peucedramus > Peucedramus taeniatus. The sequence goes on from WBNO01008880.1 coordinate 59,581, forward strand.
CACAAAGTGCATCTTCCCAAGTCATTTTGTTTAAGTTAGTCATCACCTAATGCTGCAACAAGTGGGAAGGCATCGTTGTTTATTTTTCATTTAGAACAGCATCACAGTGTTACTATGTGGGGAAAAAGAATCTGCTTTCTTTCAAATCTGCTGTCATTTGATTCTTTTCTCAGCTGCTTACGAAGCTGCCAACTAAAGTACTGCTTACCATGAATACATTAGAGAAAAGTAAATTGGCACTTTCTGTAGAATGCAGCAATTTGCATTCCCCTCTCTTTCTGAGAGCAATCTTTATTACATTCTTCAGAGTTTCAATATTTTTCTCCCCCTAAGAGATATCATCTTGTATTTCCTGGCACTTCTACCAGAAACTTGTCCATTAAGATAATTTTTCTTAATACTGATTTAACTTTCACTAACGTATTTGCTCTTGTAATCAGCCTCATAATTATATTCTCATCTGGCTTTAAATTATTGCTTTTAAGTCTTTAGCTTCAGCAACTGAGGATGGAGTCAGTTCAGCCCCAGTGTATAACTTCCAACCAAAGCACTGCAGCAATATTTGCTTTCCTTTATGACATAATATCTTCTTTGGCATCTTGACCAGCTTCTTTCAGCTTCCTTCTCTAACTCCAGTCCCTGAAATATTTCTTTTTGGGTCACCCTCAAGTAATTGAAAGAAAACAGCACTCATTTGTGTAAAGCCTGTACCCCGTGGCAATTTTTGCAAATAAAAACCCCATAGATGGCAATTAACACAATCAAATGAAAAGTGCTGGTGTTCAGTGATTTAGAGGTTTGTTATGCTGAAGGTGCTGTGTCTCTGAAGTAGCCTGAGGGAAATGAAAATGCAGCCTCATGGTCTGAAAAAATTTGTCTTGTGCCTGAAGTCGGCTGGAGAAGAACTCAGAGCTTTTGCAAAAACAAATTGTTCAGTGGGTGAACTGTGTGAAAGTGCTGCTGGGTGTTTGCTTCCTCATGTACAAAGGATCCAGAATGAAAGGGAGCTTTGCAAAATCTGCATTAAACTTGTGAAATGCCTTTGTGTGTGATGCTGGACCTGTCAGAACGTCGTGTTAGGTCTGAGAAAGGCAAAGGTGAAAAATCCAGTGACTTCTGTGATATACATGTAATATAAGTTGTAATATATGGCTTCTTGGGCTGTGTTGCTGTTTACTTAAAGCCTTGTCTTGGGGTGGCTGCCATTGCTAATGACAAGATACTGGACTAGATGGTAATTTGGTCTAATTCATTTGATGCTAACCATTCTCAGATTTGTGGTAATTTTTCACTAAGTGAGTTGTACAGTTTAATTTTATGCTTCTTGTTTTAGAGAGGGAGTGGGGAGAGAGGAAAATATAAGTATTTTTGTACATAAGTGTGTGATTTTAAAGAGAAAATTTGTGAGAAAACTCTGGGTGAAAAATTCAGTATCCCCCTTTTTCAGCTCAATTCTGAAAAACCCACTTGTGTTCATATGGAATAGTTTCTCTTTGCTGGAAAGAAAAAATCCAACATCCATACCTGTATTTCAGGGTAATAGGTGGAAAACCACCAATTGATTGAAAAATGTAAGTCATAAGAAGGAGAAATTGGTTCATCTCTAAGTGTTTTTAGTTACTGCGTTAAGAATGCATCAGCATACAGTGAAATATTTCAGCATAAGATTTTTGCACATCCTTCTATTGAAGGAAGATAAAATGTAAGGTTGTTCCTTTTGTCTGTTCCAACATGATGCATTAACAGTGTGTCAACACAGCAGTAAAGGCTTTTACTGTGTATAATTGTAAAATAATGCCAATAGGTAAATGGTAAAAGGATGTTTGGGGAGCAATTTCTAGATCTTGCTTTCTGCAAAATAAACACCACTTTAAAAAAAAAAAAAAAGGGCTTTGGATTTTGGATGACAGTAAAAGTGGTGCAGAATGCCAGAACACCAAACTGCACCGGAGCAGAGCAGTAATCCACCTAGCACTATTGCTTTCCTTTGATGGTGATTAGAACCACATGCTCCAAAGGAAAATGCTTATAATGGGCAATTAAAGGATCTGCACATTGCAGGCTTTCCCCCCCCTCTGCCCTCCCTCCCCCAGTTGTCATAAATTACTGGTTGGCCTTTACTCTGATGTGCAAGTCTGACAAAACCTAGAAGGAACAGGAAATGATCTAAGTGTGGTTTTAGACAGTTTTTTTTCATTACCTACATAATAAGAAAAAAAAACCCTCTACTTTCTACCTTTTAGAACCTTTTTGGAACATTTAAAGATCTTTAAAAATATATATAAAAAAGAAGATCTGATCAACTAAAACAGGCAGTAAGAACTGAGAACTTTCTACAGCAGACAAAGTAGACGTTGTCCTGCTGATACTCCTGGGTACAAAAGCAGAAGTAGCATGTCTTTTTAAAAACAACCAAATGAAACAAACATGTAAAAAAAGAAACAAAACCCCAGCCAAACAAAAAACCATTTTTTTCTGCTTTCAGGGAGTAGTATTAGCTGTAAGAATAAGCTTGCTGAAGGCTTCTGTGAGACTTTAGCATAGACTCGAGCATTTTTGCTCTGTTTTTGTATCTGTGCTGAGGGCAAAGTTACTGAAAATAGTAACTAAGCTTGTGAAAACTCTAAAGTAACTTATTAAAGCTTACTTAGGTGCAGCTGTTGTCAAAGATTTGTATTTGCAGGGAAGATCAAGATTCTTGGAGTCTGCTGGAAAGGTTGTGGTGGTGAGACACCTGCATGATCCAGTGTTGTTCTTACGCGTCCAGCCAAATATATTGCAGGTACTACTTAGTCTATAGAAGGGTGTTAATTAAAGCAATTGAGAAGAATTGGATCTCTTTTCATTGAAGGAAGATTTTAGGGCTCTTAAAAAAGCAAAAGTAATGTCTTTCATAAAAGAGTGCAGCAGAGTCAACAACTGAGTCGTTGGATGGGGGATGTGACTGTTTCCGTCAGGATATGTGTCCAAACCTCAGAACCATGAAAGCACACACAGCTTCTGTTCAAAGATTGTGGCTATCTGCAGACTTCACAACCCATTGGCCATTTTACACCCTTGGATAAATAAATTGTGTAGAGAGTCAGGAAGTGATAAGTATTAGGGTTCCAAAAATACCGTAGGTTTTTTTCCCCTTTTCCGTTTATTTTCATGGGAAGGTTTAGGGAGTGGAGAAATACCATGATGATTCTAAATGCCCAGGGTATGGTACTGAGGGCTGTATTTTGTCTTGATCACAACAGTCTGCACAAGTGGCTGCTGTTTTGGCCTGCAAGATTTCACAAGAGAACGTTGTCTTTGTTATCTAAATAATGCTGCCTCTACTTTGAGACTCATTCTTCGGTTGCATCACCTTTAGTTCATACTGTATAAAATTTAACTACTTATTAACATACTGTTTTTCAACATCTACCTTTTCTACAGAGAGGGAAAAGACCTCTAATAATAAATAAGACCCCTAAGACTTCAAGATTGTGCAGTGCTTGGGGGTTTTCTTTGCATTATTAAATTACATGGATAAAAAACGGTAATTGATTGTAAGCTGCTACAAAAGACTAATCTGGAAATAAGAGCAATGGATCAATCTTGTTTGGAAGGCAGTCATGAAAAGAAATGGGTATGTAACGCAACCTTTTTCCTATTTTACAATGAATTTATTTCTCGTCTAGTTGTAGAATTTGGCTTTTGAATGAGGTGGTTTTTCGCAGAGTTGATTTCTGAATCAAGTTGCTGTGGTGTTGGTTTCATTGTTTAGTTAATTCTATGCTTGGTTGCTATGGAAATACTTATTTACGGAGCTAATGCCTAATGGTGTCAAACAGATGCTACTGGCAACTAGGAATCCTTTATATTTGATCAATGGAAGACTCAGTCAGAAGTAGAAACTCAATTTTGTGCTCATTTTTCTCCATTAAAATTTTGGAGCATGGGATGGAACGGATGTTCTCAAATAGGACAAATTTTCTTTTCTTTATATACATTATAGCACACATTGAATCTCCTAAAAAGTATCATCAGTGAAATGAAATCCTGTTTTGGGTTTAGGGAATCATGTAGCAATGATACAAATTTTAACACTGTGTGTGGCCTTAGACAGTGTGCATGTTTCAGCTTGGGAAAAGGAGAATAGTGTTGGTTATATTCAGCTTTTAAAATGGATTTTTAGATTTCTACAGCTCTGAAATACTTTTGTATTTTGTAGCTGTGTATTTTAAATCTCTGCATAAGCATTAGTATTGTTCTTACTATAACTTTTCACAAACAATTCTAGAGTAAGAGTAAATAAGTAACTAAGCTGATATGATTTTGTATTTTATAAGTTAAATTATTAAGAAAACATCATTGCACAGTTGTCTAGTCAAATATATTTTTAGATTATTTTTTTAAAGGTTTAAAAATGCTTAGAGTACTTTTATAGTAATTTCAATGGTTTATAGCTTGACAAAAGTAAAATCCATACTCTTTCATCATGCTTAAGGCTTTGGAAGTTGAATATACTCCTCAAACAGGTCTTTAGACAAATGGAGTTGTGGTATTTGTATAAAGAAGATCTAAAAAGCCTCCACCCTCCATGGCATCAACGCTTCTGAAAGACACATCTGTTCCCAGCCCTGGAACCACTGGGTGCACTGCCATAGGAAAGATAACCTTTCCTATGGAAAAGGAATTAAAAACCAACCAAACCCCCTGAAGCCCTGCTGGTTTGCCTTGATTGTCTTCTCCCATTTCTCATCTGTTTTTAGTTTGCTTATAAACTTCTCAGAGGAGCACTTGCTGCCTTTTATGTTGTGAAAAACAGCTTTTCCTTGCTGCTGCTGTTGGAGCTCAAATCTGTTTTAGGGAAGGCCTCTCTCTGTTACCATTACCTTGTTATTTTTTTAACATGCTTCTGATGTTGCTAACAATGTGTGCTTTGCCTAAGTGCTGTCCATTGTCACCCCAGTCCTGGGAGGCGACACAAAAACGACACGGAGCAGCTCTGGTGGTAGCAAACTGAAAAAACTTTTTATTAAAACATCTGACTCCATATTTATATCTTTCTAAAATCCCAGTGTCATTGGAGGGTTACAGTGCCACCTCCTCAATGCCACTGGGCAACCTAACTGTCTGTCAGGTTGCTCATCCCCCATAAAGGAATGTAAAACAATAAGTTATTTACCTAAAGTGCATGAGAAAGTTTGTGCAAAGAATGCAAACATCAGAAGGCTTGGTAAAACTTGAGAACATCAGGGCGACAGTCCTTAAGCTTTGGTGGTGGTTAGGTTGATATCTTTGCATTCAACTAGCATGGGATCTCCTCTGAAGTACTTGTAAATATTGTTTTTATTGTTTGAGAAAACATAGGCATGATGCCTACTGTCATTTTTTTTTTCTGCATATATCCACTAAGTGACAGGGATTTAAAATCTCCTGAGATCTGACTGGACACCCATAGTATTGAATACAGTGTTCATTGTTCAGAACAGCAACTTTGGGGAGAATTTGTTGAGCTTTAACAACTTTTTTAGCCTTTAAAAACTTTATTTTCAGAGATGCAAATTCATTCCCTTGAGGCTCTTAGCCTGTTTTGAGTGACAAGTTTCAGTTTGACCTACGCTGGCTGATGATGGCCAAATAGGGAAAAGTCACATGTTCTTAAAGGGGATCTGTAAGCTGGCTCATCTTCTTTTAACCACGTTGAAATTTATTTCAGAGACTAAATAGATTCAATTATTATAGTTAAAAGTGATATTTTAAACTATAATAATTGAATTAAATGTGATAGTGACTGTTACAGAGGTGTTACAAGGTATGGTGCTGTTACAAGGCATGGTGTATGTGTGGGTTTTTGTTTTGGTTTTTCTTTCTATTTGAAGCTATTTTCTACTGAAGCTGTCCTTCAAACCCCTGATCAGCTTGTCAGGCAATTATATAAAACCAGGAAAGAGTGTTCATGGCTCTCTGGATAAACTGGGAAGACTCTGGGCTTGGAGTTAGGCTGGCATGAGAACTTCTGCAGTGTGACTGGTAAATAAAAAACCACATTTCTGGTGGGAATGGCTGTGGATTTGCCACCTTTCAGAAGTCCATCTGCAGTATCAGAGCCCACTGGAGTTGGATTTTCAGAGGGGCTCTGAAAAATCAGATTGCTGGGATGTTGGCACTGACGATGGACGCCCAGAGCTGAAGTGTGTGAGTTACTAAGCTGAGGTCTAAGTTGCAGCTTGGAACTTTTATGACTCAAGTCCATCCTAGATAAGGTGTTTCTTGATGGAGGAGGTGAGGGAAGAACGTTATGTGCAATGGATTACAAAATCTTAGTATTACAGAGTACAGATCTTTCTGCAACAAGTCTCATGGTTGCAAAATCAGAAATTGCTGAGGCTCTGCCTAAGACCTATTTTAAGGTCTCTTGGTCTGCTCACAGTAGGTCAAAATAAACGGTGTCTTTTCACTCCTGGTGTAAGATTAGTGAGACTCTGGGAATGCTTTGTAACTTTTGTTGCTGCACAGTAATGAAATAAAACTTGGACTACTAAGCTCTCAACAAAAAATAATGCCAATTATTTTTTATCATATTTTATTATTTTTATTATTTTTTCTCTAAACAAAAAAATAATTCTGCTTGTTTAGTATTGCAGATTTAACTTGCAATGCAAGGAGTTAGGCTACTTAAACTAAGTCTGGTAGGTAGTGAGAGAGAGAGCACAATTTTCATGGTGCAAAGGAGAAAATGCTTCTTTAAACGGAGAAATAGAATTTATCAGCTGTTAACCTTTAAAATCATCACCCTCCTTGTCTTTCAAGCCCTGGCAGTTCTGCAGGAGATGTGTTGAGGAATATCCTGCTGCTTTCTGCTACTTTCTCCAGAAATTGTTTTTGTGGGGGAGGCTTGCTGGATTTGGAGTGCCATCTTGTGGTGTGTTCTAAGCACCTGAGGAAAGGTCCCCCCTTCACTGCTCACCTGCGAGGATTGCTCAGGGCAGAGATGCACTGAGTCTGATTTACCATGGACAAACAGAAATTGTTTATAGAGATCTGCTTTTTTTTTTTTTTTTTTTTTTTTGTGTGTGTGTTTGTTTGTTTTTTGGTTTTTTTCAGTCGTGCTTAGCAGCACTTTGTACCTAAACTTCTCATCAGTTCATTTTAATTCCTGCCATGTGTGGGGTGTGGAATGACCCCTGCAAATGTGCCAGGCTGTGGCACACATTAGCTGTGCTAATGGACTGCCTTGTCTTCTCTCAGGAGATATGGCTCCTAATTCATGGTGATATATAATGAATTAATGAAAAATCTGATTGCAAGATACACGTAAACTGAAGTTCTATTCACTTCAAAACTCTTTTAGTTTCTTTGCTGTAAAATTGGTATCAGTGGAGAAGCTTAAATCTTCTGGTTTAAATGACAACAGAAAATTTTCAGTGACTAATCCAGGCTGTGAAATTTTTCATTTAAATAAAACTCTGCATAAAATGATGCCCCACAGTTTAAAATATCAAACTATTATTTGCATTGAAAGTAGACTGGAAGATTTTTCTGCCTTGTGTTTACTGGGTGAACGTGGGTCACTAGAACTTATTTATTTACCATGGCAGGGCTAAAACCAAAAGGAAGGTTTTGAATCTTTTCAGTCACAAAGATTGACCCCCAAAATTATATGTGTAATTTATGGATATATGTAATAAATTATATATTATGTGAGCACGTGTACGTGTACATGTGGCTTAAAGGATGAATAAAGGAGTTGCATTAAATTTGGTTCAGAAATTTTCTGGAGTAAGCAAAATGTTTATCGGTTTGGTTTTTTGTTTGTTAGCTGTGGTTTTTTTAAAATTATTATTGTGAGCTCATTTGTAGCAAACAAATAAAATTAGCTAACATACCACACATTCAAAAGAAAAAATCAAGCACTCTGAGACAAAAACCTCTTTTGTGTCCCCTAATGGAGGCTGCAAGATTATGGGCGAGCTGACGCAACTCTGTGGCCCATTAGTATCAAAGGTTACTAATACAACTAACAAAACCCATGTGGACAGCTGATCCTGCTGCTGATTGAGGCAAAAGTTAATGAAGCAGATTAATGCAGTCTCTGTGTGCAGGGACAGAATGAAACCAAAAGATTTACTGATGTTCAATACAGTAAGGAAACGTCAGTCGAGAAAGAGAAGCTTCACAATGAAGAAAATTTAATAAAACCACTCAAACAAACAAACAAATGAATAGAAACGTCCCAGTCTGGGGAGATGTTGCTAAAACCAAATGCATCATGGCAAAACGGATATGGCCACAGAATGTTTTTATTCTGTATTTATCTTACTGTTTAGATAAATACTTTTTTAGTATAAAAGTTAAAAGTTAAAGTTTTAGTATAAAAGTTAAAGATAAATACTTTATCTGTATTTATGTTTTATTCTGGTATTTATCTTACTGTTTGTCAGTGAAAGACAATTAAAAAAAAAAAACAACAAATGACATGGTAGCTAGATTACTCACTTAAAAAATCCCCCAAACTCTGAGATACCTAGATTCTTAATTCTTGATTTTGATCTGCTTGCTGTAGCCAGTATTACCCAGTATGATTTTCTGATAGAGCACAGCTTACTCCAGTTCAGGCACATACTTGATGGTAGATCTCTTCAGTTTTCCTAGCAAGCAGGTGTCATAACTATTGAACAGTTTAGTGGCAGCTCTGTGAAGACAGCTGAAGAGAAAATGAGCCTTTGAGTGCCTCCCTTGCCTGGGCACAGCTGACATGTCCCCACCTGTGTTTTTTTTGACACTTTCTGCACCTTCCTCTGGACAGGCACCAGACTGGAACATTGTGTTTTCGCCATGGAAGTGCTGTTATCTCAGAGGAACAAAACCACACTTAGTTCTCACCTATAAAAATAAGCAGAAGAGCTTCCAGGATTGCAAAATATTAGTTGCCAAGTGGGGTATTGGCATGTTATTTGTGCTCTGTAGCTATGTAAAAGAGTGAAAAGCTATGTTTAATTTGTGCATACACATTTTGCAAATGGATTAATTTATCAGAGAATAATTAGAATCTGTCGAGAAGTCATGAAGACTGAAAGCTTTTGAAACAGAACAGACATCTGAATTTCATTTCTTGTATGTTGTTTTCATTTTTTGTCAGTATAAAAGACAAATTAAGTGAGTGCTGTTGACGTACTTGAAGCTGATAGCATCTTCAGATTGTGTTGCTGACGTTCTTTTGTGGGTTTGGTGGGTTTAGTGAGGTTATTCAGAACATGGGGCTTTGTAGCCATGTTCAAGCAGAGCCTAAGAAAACCTCCTGCAAGAAAATCTTTTTTAAAATACGAATTTTTAACCTTTCTTTGGAGAGATTTTTGCCCTCTTTAAAAGTACATGATCTAATGTAATGCTTTCTTCACTGTTTTTACAAAAATCGCTTCTGTTTGAATGATTCTGGAAAGAAAAATATATTTTGGAGGTTTTAGGCTAGATTTGCTTTTGTAGGTTGAGGTGAATAGGAGCAGGAAAGCACCGTCACCACCAAATTTAATGTGCATGTTGAATGATTTATAAGCAATCAAAAAATATTGAAATATTTTTCTGTCATCACGATATCTCTGTTGCATGCAATTTCTTTGAACTCTTCTTTAGGGCTCTTGCTGGGTAGCATTAACTGGGAATATGGCCCAGATTACCTATGAAAAAACAAAGGGAGAAACATTTCTCATTGCATCACATAATCAAAATTTATGCCATTGCTGTTTTTCAACATTAACACATCACCTATTAATCTTTTCTTCCTTTTTTTTTTGTCTTTACAGATGATACTTTGGGACTGGGATTTGAAGCAATGGTACAAGCCCTATTACCAGGTCAGTATATTATGAATTTAATTGTCTTTTGTTTTTGTGAAATGTGATTGAGTACAGATTTCAAAACTGTCAAATTGTTCAAAACTGTTCAAACTGTCAAATTTCAGCTCTTCTGTTGATGCTGTATTTGCCTAATTTTTTCCCTCTGTCTCTTACATTGTAGTAAGCTCTTCTTGTTCCTGTTCAGAGAATTATGCAAAATTAAAACTGATCACTTTTGTTTGGACCAATTTTTTATAATTTCTTTCAGTAGAATCAGGGTTAATAAAAATTATGAGGTTGTGGAAACTGTACCTCTGTAAAGGGCTCTAACAGTTTGACTGCCAAAATTTGTTAATATTGTTGGAAGAGAAGGAATAGTAAGTTCAATGCTGAGACAAAGTAATGAAAACAGAGATAGAAAAATTGCCAACAGATTTCAAATAGAGAAAAATAAACTGAAAGCTAATGTTGAATTGTGAGTTACTTTTTATTGTGCAACAAAAACCTGCAGACACAGCTGCCTGAACGTCCATATGTATTTCCTTTAAAAGAAGTGATGTCACACTGATTTTTTTAAAATTTATTTTTGTTAAATTTGCATCGCATAAGATACTTCCTTGAAGCAAAAGAATGCCATGAGGTGTTCTGACATGTTAATAGTTTGCAGCATTTCCATCTATTGCAGAGTGCTGGCACTGGGGGTGGAGTTGATCTCTCAGTACTGAACGAGGCTCGGAACCTGCTCTCGGAGCTCCTGAGTGACCCGTGTCTCCCACCACATGTGATCTCTTCCCTTCGAAGCATTAACAGCCTCCTTGGTGCTTTCTCAGGAGCATGCAGGCCAAAGGCCAGCCCATTCACCCCCTTTCCTGGTTTCTTCCCCTGTTCTGAAATAGAGGATCCTGCTGAAAAAGACCGGAAGCTGCTCAAGGTCTGCCGGCTTTTATTTTCGTTCACGTGGGTGTTGCAATTAAAAAATAAAAAATAAAGGAAAATTCATCTAGAAAGAGTGCTCCTGTATGCATAGCAGGTTCTCTAGTGAGTACCTGTGGACAATGTTTAAGGTCAAAAGGGATCAGCTGTGAAAACACACGGAATGAAATGGAGATAGGTACTGAAATGCAAATTCAAGCGGTTGATGGATAGACAGGTACAAGCACTGCTCTGCACCCTGACCACATTATTCCTCAAAATAACAGCAAATATAAACTGAAGATGTTATAGTCTCATGCTATGGGACAAACAGGGCTATTCTTGTTTCTCCCACATTCTTTATCTAACCATTACTGGCTTTTTCATTGACCTTTTTTCCCCAAGAAATTTACTTTTGTGGACAGCAAACCAGCCATCAAACAGAAGCAAATCAGCTGTGTAAAAGGAAAAGTATCCCTTCTTTTTCTTCAGCAAATCACTTTATGAGACCAGTGTAAAATCTACTGTCACTTCTCCATGACTCAGGGTTAATAAGTGAAAGCAAGAGTGTAGTTACTGTATGAAAAGGAACATGGTGGAAAAAAAAATCACAGTATAGAAACTCAGCTGCAGAGCACCAGAGCTAATAATTCCAGCCCAGTATTGACAGCTCGAGGCTCTTTATTGTGGAGGCTGCTCTGGTACATGCCCTGTAGTTGTTTACATTTCCAGAAAGTGGGCAGCTTGGCCCAAACTGATCATCTGGAAGCCTGATCCAACCTGTGAACTACCTGTTGGGCATCATATTTTTGGGGGGGGGGGTAAAAACTCAGTGTCTACATGTTACTCTGTGGAAGATCCTGCAGAACCACTTCAGTATGAAATTCCTTGAAATGTCACAGTGGGTACCTGCAGAAAGCAGCTGGGCAGGGATCACAGTCACTCAGCATGTTTTTCTTTGTGGATTTCTTTAAAAGCTGCTAAGGATTGGCATACCTTTTGATTTTTAAAATTTCTTTATAGCTAATCAAAATAGTGTGAAATGAAAAATAGTCATTGCTGGAGTTATGTCACAAAGAGTATGTGAGATTGAAATATTATGGTTTTTCACATCTATTCTCTTTTTCTTCTACCTAAAAAGTAACTTTTTCCTCAAGTTTTGGGGGTTTTCTGTATAGAAATTAGTGCTTGCCACAATCATTCAATAATTGTTTGGCTTTGGTATATGTTCAAGAGTAAGCCCAAATATTTCCCCCTATGTATGTTAGTGCAAGAGAAAGATTTCTTTTGCTTTTAAAAACCAGGTAAATGAGCAAAAATTCCAGGTTATAACACAGCAAAGAAAATATTATGAAAGCATTTCTTCAAAATGGATGAGTTTGAAAGGTTCCCACTCTCTCTTTCCCTGACTCTGAATATAGAAGGTCTCCTCCATAGTTTTTGCTGTGGGTTATGTACATCTTTATTTCTCTTTTCTGACTGGCTTCCAAAGTGTGCTCAGTTACAATTTTCAAGTTGATTAGGGGGTTGTCAAGTTGATTAGAGGGTTGAAGCACCCCTCCTCCAGGGAATGGTTGAGAGAACAGTGATTATTCAGCCTGGAGAAGAGAAGGCTTTGGGGTGCCCCAGTTGTGCTCTTCCAGTACCTGAAGGGATCCTGTAGGAAAGGTGGAGAGGGATTATTTACACAAGGATTTAGGGACAGACAGGGGGAATGGCTTCAAACTGAAAGAGAGCAGGGTTAGACTGGGTATTAGGCCAGGTTGGGTGGGGCTGTGAGCAATCTGGTCTAGGAAAGGTGTCCCTGTCCATGGCAGGGTGGGTTGGAACTAGAGGATCTTTGAGGTCCCTTCCAGCACAGACCATTCTGTGGTTCAGTGGGGAAGCTGCCTGTTCTCCTCTATAGGGAAGGAATTAAAACAGGGAAAAGAATGAAACTGGGCTTCAGACCTCGAGCTAGTCATAACTAATGCTAACCCTTCCCCTTGGGTTTCTTGGAAGTGTGAACTGCCCAGTATTCAGGAAAAAAAAATAAGTATGAGACAAAAAACATTGCAAGGCTACTCTGCAACAGAAACAGTTTCCACTTCCACAAGGACTGTCCCTGGAACTGTCCCCAGATCTCCTAGTGTGTGACAGTAGAGTGCTTGCTAGATGGGTGGGGTTTTGCTGTTATTAGCAGTCATGATTTTAAGAGATTTCACAGTCAAGGCAAGTAAAAGTTGTCTAGGCAAACTCCTGAGTGTGCACATCTTTTATCTCCTGGCCCTGTTGCCCTTGGGAGACCCCCACATGGAGCAAGATACTGTTCCTGTGGTAAGGTACCACATCAGCTGTTTCACTATAAAAATTAGGAATAAATAGCCCTTACAAACAATAAATAAAATTTTAACATCTTCTTTTACTTCCGCGGATTTTAACCACGGTCAAATTACTCAACAGGGATTAAGTAGCAGGAGCAGCCTGCCAACCCCACAGCTGAGAAGATCCTCAGGAGTTTCTGGCTTGTCACCTATGGAATCAACATCATCTAGATGGGAAAGGAGTAGCATTAGCAAGAGATCCCATCAGGAATATAACACACCAAGGTAAGCATGGACAGTGTTTTAAGGGCAGTGATAATGCTGGAGCTTGGCAGCAGAAGCATTGGATGAAAAGTCTTGTGAATTAAGTCTCCACATTCTGCCAGCATGAACTGGAAAAGTTAATCATGTACCATGCTTTGTAACTCAGGTTGATCTTCAGTAGAAATCAGGTCATTCTGAGGTTAAATAGTGTGCTCTGTTGTAGTAAGCAGGCCTTGATATAAGCTTGAGTAGGAAATGAAAAAAAAGTCCAGCATACATGATTGCAAAACAATCTAGTTTAGTCCCTAAACTTGTACTGGCTGCCTCCTTCTTTTTATTTAATATATGTATCACTTGCCAACTTCCATATACTCATGCATAATTAAATAGATGAGACAATTTCCTTGTGGTTGGTAGCCACTGTTTTGTGTATTATAATGTTTATTATTCCTCCAGTCATCAAGCAAGTTTCAGGATACATGAAGGTAGTAATCTCTTCTCTACTTGTTAATAAGTACAGTGCAAATGGAGCTTTTATTTCCAGAATTAAGAAAACATCCGGAATTAGGATTGAAATGGATGTTTTTTCCCTTTTTGTATAATGTTGAATATAAGTGAAAATTCACACAATTAATTTTATTTAACTGTATAAATGAGTATGCCTTTGCTTCTGAAATCTGTAAAAATGTGTGTGGTTTTGCTTTTCTTGTTCTGTTGGTTTTGTTTGTTTGTTTGGGTTTTTGTTTGGTTATTTATTTGAGTTTTTTGCTTGGTTTGGGTTTTTTTTGTTTGTTTTCCCTTTTTCTTTAAATGGTTCTACATAGGTCATAAGGAAAGTATAAGAGATGCATTCTTAAAAAAGAAAATGTGAGTTATGCTGATAACTGGTAATTATTAGTAGTATATGGAAATGTATAGACACATGTCCAAGAATTCACTTACTGGTATTATATTTAATATTAAAGTGAACCACTAAAATAATTTGGCCCTTACAGTGGTTTTCCCCCTGGTATAAAATATAGTCTTTAGGTTTTTACGTTGTAAAACTTAATTGTAGTTTGTGTATGAAGTACAATTTCAGATTCTAATACAAGCAGTAGAAGCCATTAAAAGATGATGCTTTCATGCTGATTTGGTTGCTGGTGTGCAGAGGAACCTCCCCAGTTGTATCCACTGGAAATAACCAGGGACCAGAGAAATTGCTTTAACCTTAGCAACTGTGGGATTTCAGTGTGAGGCTCAGCCCTCCTGCTGCAATCTCAGTGTACATTTACAGAGGGTTTCCTCACTTTACTTACTATTCCAAAGCAGCTCTTGGGAACTTCTGCAAAATTTGTATGCAGATTTTTGATTTGGTTTCTCATTCAAACACTAGCTCAAAACGCAGTTCTTCCTCATGTTGAGGTGAAGTTCCTCATGTTTTAGTTGATGGCCTTTGCTCCTCCTCCTCTTGCTGGGCACCACTGAAAAGGGTCTGGCACCCTGCTCTTAGCCCAGCTTTGAGATGTTTATAATCACTGATGAGATCCCTCTCTGCCTTCTCTCAACTAACCAGGCCCAGCTCCTGCAGCCTCTCTTTACATGGGAGATGCTCCAGACCCCTCACCATCTTTATGGCCTCTGCTGGAGCCTCTCCAGTCGTTGGGGAGACACAGAAATAAACCCATGTTTATTCTTGAACTCATTTTTCATATTCATGTATTTAAACTAGTGATGGGAGTTCAAGTATTATTTCTCTATTGGACTTTTTTTGCCGTTGGCTTAAGAAAGATTAAATCTGTTTTGATAAATACTGTTTTCCCCTCCTGAAGAGAAATACTTTTACATTAGCTATTTTCACTTTGAAGTAAACATATACAGTTATTTTTAATTGCATATTACATTTTTGTTCGCTGAAGGAAATATAATTTTAAATTATGGAGTGAAGTTTTGTCCCTGGAACAGCAGATGGCAGGGTTGAGCAATCGAGTTTGAGGATTTGGCCACTGAAATAAAACATGCTTTGATGTAAAAACCAGCTTTAGCTTTTAAGTTTTATAATAAATAAAGTGTTTATAAATAATTGAATAATAAAACAATTGAATATGCAAAATTTCTGTGGCTTTGTAACGTTTTCATTGTATTTCAAAAGTCATCAATCCTCAGATCTGTTAGGAAACAGCCTGCTTCAAATGTTGAAGGAAAGTAGCGTGTTAGAAAGTGAAACCTATCACACATGGTCTGAGTATGTTTATGGCATCATTTTAGGACTGTGTTAAGTTTTTTGTCTCTTTCAATCAGCACACAGCAGTTTTTATTTCATGTAACTGACATATATTTTCTAGCTGGTTTTGAATTTGACTGCTACATAGTATTCTCTCTTGAATGGTGGTGTCACAGGGCAGTGTAGCTATTTTAAAAGCATTTTATTTAATTAAAGTGGAAGAAAAACTAGAAAACAATTTAAAAAAAATTCCTTACTGTTTTCTTCCAGCCAAGGATCTCACTCCAACGGGTCTTTTGGTGCAAACTTGCTGACAATACCAAAGCAAAGATCATCCTCTGTGACCTTGTCTCATCACGTGGCTCCCAGACGAGCAGGTAGGATCACGCAGTTTGTGCAGTAACAGGATGGCCCAGCACGGCTTTTTTCATGTAAACATAGCACTAAAATCACTTCAGCCCTCGTTGCTTAAATCCTTTGTAAACAGCAAGGACTTTATTGTCATCTAAACCCCATGTCATGTTTATTTTGGAAGGTGCTTCTCCTGGCCTGAGTCCCGTGGGTTCACCAAGCCATGGATCTGTCTCCAGCGGGGCTTTCAGCAGCTGGTCACCTGTGGAGTTCCCTGACACTGCTGATTTCCTCACAAAACCAAGCATTAACATACACAAGCCTCCAGGACACACACCTGGCTCTCCAGATTTTCAGCAGCCAGTTAAAACACCTGTAGGTTATATGTGTAGCAGGTACTGTAAACTCTGTTATCGTTTCAGTCGCTTCGTGCGGGTTGAAAAGAAAGCAATAAAAATGAATAAAAAGGAAAAAAAAATCAAGACCTGTGGAAAAAGGATGGAAAAAGAGCATAAATCTCATAATAATCTGTAACTGTGTTATTCAGGGGAGAGTAAAGAATGCTGGATGTCTGTCACTGCTTTGACGTGGCCCATCCTTCTCAGAACTGTTATTGCAGAGGAACAATATTCTGTGGAATCCTAGAAAAGGAGGGTTTCTTACTTGGGAGTTGGATTCTGTGTTTCTGAATACTTTCTTAGTTATGAGTTCTACTTTAATAATTCAGGGGTCTAACTTTGGGGGAGAGGTCATGGTTGATTATTATGGACTAGAAGGACATGGTTTATTATTAAGGACTAGACTAAATCTGTATGTGCCAAATTTAGGAGAAAATACTCAGGTCAGTTGTTGAAGGAACCTTTACAAGCCTTTTTAAAAAAAAGTAATCTGCAGATATTTTTCAGTAGAAGACAGCAGTAGCAAAAGAAGAAAGTTACTGAATGTTGTAAATATTTTTCATGTGTTCTGTAAGCTGTGGACGTCAGATACTCAAGCCTGTTCCAATACCAGAACCAGACTTTGCAGAATACAGAGACAGAAAATCAGGTGGGATTTCAAAATAGACAAATACTTGATATCAACTTGCTGCTTTTTTTTTTTTTCAAGCCAGTTTAATTAAAATTGTACTATTTCTACATAATTTTCCCTGTATTTTAGCCTATGTATGTATTTTACTATGTTTTGTGTTCTAGAATAATCAAAATAAGATGAAATATTGCCTGCCTCATAGTAAGGATTTTACAACAGGCTTCTACTAATACCTTTATAGTTCTGTACTCCATGTATCAAACAAGTGCTCTACCAACTAAGCTAAACTAATCACTGAACCTTTCTTTTTCCAATAAAAGCTATGCTTTTAGCTTTTCTTAATCCTCAAATAGGTTTTGTCTAATAAATTTTGTCCCTTATGACATCTTTTGCATATTTCCTAAATGAAACTGTTTAGAAATAAGCTATTACTTTTATTTCTGTGACAAATCCATATGATCAGTGAAAAAAATATTAGACAGTAGTAATTTACAAATCATTTACTGATATAGTATCCTCTGTGTGCTTTCTTTAAGGTGAAATTGCAAGTGCTAATGTCTCCAAAGAATCTTTCCACCATACAGAGAAGAGGAAAGATGAAAGGAAGGAAATGATGGATCAAACACAAAACACACTGCTTGTAAGCATGTAATTGCCAAAAAAACCACCAAAAAACCTGCAATAACTTTTCTCAATTCAGTATTTCTTTATCATTTCTAGCTTGCTGTGAAGAGGCCTTTATATTGCTAAAATAGCAATTTCTAAAGGGTTATGGTGCATGGTTGGAATTCAAATTTTCATTTAACAATTGTTTATCTTGCATAAATGTCACTAGCAAATGACAGGGAAGGTTGTGGTTGTATTGATTTTGTTGATCAATATTGATTTGTGTAGATTTAATGTTGAGAGGGTGTGCTCAAACACTGGCTAATATTTTCTTTTGGAAGTCCATGAAAGATGCAGCAGTTGCAGTGAGACTTACAAATGAATGTTCAATACAGTGCTATTAACATTTTGGGTTTATACATTAGGTGTTTTTAAAGCTTGTCCAATTAACCTATTCTTAAAGCTCAGTAAATCTTTGGTTTTATCCTATGCATATTTTTGCTTTGTTTTATTAACTCATCCTGTCTAAAAATAAATAAGAGGGAAAATTTAGCACCATCTCAGAAAGTCCTGGAATCTGCTGCCCAAAACAGGAAATCTCAAGCCTTTAAGTGTGCTATTTATGATATTGATTTATGATTTTCTCATAGCCATAGTTGCAGCACCATTCAATAAATTCACTAATGATTTATCATTTTCAAGGCTTTTTTTGCCAACACAACTGATAAATTAATTTTCATTCTTATTTTAGAGATGATAAAGTATCTTAATCTCATACAGGTGGAACAGAGTTCTACATTAGAAACAATGTTATTAGACCATGATTCACTAATGGAGAAGATGAACAATTGGAATTTCCAAGTTTTTGACCTTGTAAAAGAAATGGGAGATCAGTCTGGAAGGATCCTCAGCCAGGTTTGTTGTTCTGTATTATATGAGGGAGGGTATGTAAAGCTGTCCTTTATTTATAACACAAAGAAGTTTTGCAGTCAACATTTATGTGAATTCTATCTTGAAAAGCAGAAATATGAATTCTCATGTACTCCATGTCATTATAAACCATAAAAAATGTTTTACCTACAGAGAATGTGCTCCAGTTTTTCTGAATTTTATTCTCAGTGTAAATAGGCTAATCTCACACTGACTAGGTTTTGCCATAATCTGCCATTTGCTGTGCAAAATTATCTCCTGCTTTCAGAATTACTGCTCTGTTTGTCAACCATTGCTGATTTCTTTATGTCAGTAAAATATTTCTGCCCCACCTGTGAAAGAAGAGAAGTGATTTTTTAGGCAGCCTTTTGCCTCTTGATACTATAAACAGTGGGGGTTTTTTTTCCATTATCCAGTATCCCTTTTATCCCTTTCTGACTTACTTCCATGCAGTTTCATGTTTGCTGAAGCCAATCCTGCTGGCAGGTGCAAGAGTAGGGTTCTGTTTGCTCTCCCCCAGCTTCTCCCATTCATCAAGGTCATCTGGAAGCTTCTGCCTCCTTCTGTAGACTGGATTTAGCAATCATGGAGCTTCTGATCTGACCACTAAACAGTTTTCTTAGTTTTCCACCCTCGAGTGATGTCCCCTAATTTTGCAGCTCCTGCTCCTCTGAGCACCTCCCACGCTTCAGAACTTCTTGTTCCTCTCCTGTGTCTAGGGAAAAAAGTTACAAAAATGAGTAACAGTGACTTGTTTTATTATTTTTTTTAATATTTGCAGCCTTGGGTGGGAGGGGATTAGGCTTTGAAGTACATTAAGTTCTACATGTAAACCATAATATATGGTTTATATACATATATGGGAGTCCTGAGTACCTTTTTGAAATACTTCTTCATTTACCAGCTCATTTTCTTAAAAACACTCAAGAGAAATCATAATAAATACAAGAAATAGGTTCTCTTTGCCAAAGTCTCAAAAACAACCACAGTATTGGGGGGCTGGTGTGGTTTGTTTCTCTTTGTTTTGTTTTATTATTAATG
>WBNO01008882.1:9779-81908 GCA_013400575.1 Peucedramus taeniatus
TGTGAGTTAGGGTGAGCGCTGTGACTGCTGTGAGGGCTCTGAGGGCTGTGAGTGAGGGTGAGTGAGGGCTGTGAGGGCTGTGAGTGAGGGTGAGCGCTGTGGCGGCTGTGAGAGCTCTGAGGGCTGTGAGTTAGGGTGAGCGCTGTGGCTGCTGTGAGGGCTGTGATGTGGGGTTCGGCTCGTGGAAACCTGGAAGCCCGCCGTACGTGCCTGAGGGAATGCGCACGGAAGCGGCAGGAGACGGAATGAAAGTATCGCGGCATCCATCAACGCTGGATAAAAGTATCACCAGGCAGCCGGGAAAACAAAACCCCTCCTAAAATTCCAAACGAAGTATTTCCGCGTGTCCTTTTGAATGAGAGTAATTTTAGAGCAAGTACCTCAAAAAACATGTTTAAGTTATTCATAGGTAATTGTTGCCGCAGCTGCGTTATAATGCGATATTTTAAAGACTTTTTTTTTCGGTGTTCAGTCCAAAGGGAAATTCCCCAAATTTAAACTCGTGAATATAAGTTTTTTGCCTTTCAACATCTTGGAATTCCCCTACTCTTTGTGGGAAGGCATCTTTTAAAAGTTGGTCATTAAAAGACGTGGAAAAGTTGCATTCTAGTATACACACCTCTACTTTGAAATTATTATTAGGTGAGCATATTCTTTGTTGAAATAACAGAATAAAGGTGGATTCTGTGTATGCCACACATTAAAAGTCTGTATTCTCAAATTTTTCAAAATACTTCTTGCTTATTAATACTATGGGAGAATAATGTCCCACTATGTATTACAACACTCAGAGTTTGCCCCTTCCATTAGGGAAGGACTTTGTGGGCAGACAGGAAAAGTTTAAAGGAGTGCTGCAAGCACTGGAACACAGAGAACATGAACACTATGACCCCATCTGCTGGGCCAGAACAGAGCCAGGCTTATCCAATACTCTGTCTCCAAATGGGCCAAAAGGGGGATAGCCAAGGATATATGACTAGAGAGAGCCTTTCATGATACACTCCCTGAATCCTCTCCCAGTCTCCAACCATCTGGAGGGACCTCCCAAGGCAGGGATAGTGTATGGTTATTTAGTAACCCATGCTGGTTCCCTTTCATGAACTTTCTGTTCTCCCCTTGAACCCACAACATGCCATGGCAAAGAGTTGGTCACCATAATACGTTGTGTGGTTTTGTCTGAAACCTGATCTTTTATCTGAACCTTCTATCTGCCAGTACCATTTGATGCTTTTGTACTGACACAGCCAACAATGGATCCCTAGGCGTTCCTTCCAGAATATATGTGGTTCTTATGACCTCTGTGTCTCTTAAGACCAGTTTCTCCAAGATGATGATCCATACCTTTACAGTTCTTCCATCTACAGAGCTCTTTCATTCTCTAGAATGATTTTTTCCCCTGAGAAAAAGGGCATGAGAAAATCTAAGAAAATATCAAGTGTTCAGCCTGATTGCCAAATAGTAACCAAGAAAATCCTTACGTTTGGAATCAAAGATTCAGTATTTGTATTAGATACAGGAAAGAGAGTAATAGTTGCTCAATACCATGGACATGATGGAATGGAAGTTATGCTATTTTCAGGATACAGCTTCCAGAGCACAGCACTGTTTCAGAAGAGCAATCATGCTTTTAGTTTAATGTTAAATCACTTCTGATGAGTATGGGCATGGAGTCAAATTCTGTGTTGCAGGATCCTGAGGAAAGCTGTTCTCACTGTCATCTCTTAACATAGTAAGCAGTAAGTGGGAGATCTTGGAGGTGATAATAGCTGGAGTGCAGGCTGAATCAGTTCTTTCTCAACTCTGTCTTGCCAGTGTGTCTCTGTCTCCATGGCACACAGCAAGCTAAGCTAAGGGCACATTCCTTCTGATTCCCATTCTCCTCACTCAGTGCCATAGCAAATGACAGTCAGTGTCTCTTTGGGGGTACCAACTGCTGTACTGTTTGGAAGACTTGCCTTTCAGCATTCAGCATGAACCCATCTGTGCAATAAATTACCTTGAATTTTTACTGTACCACTATACAAACACCAGTAGATGTCAAATAGATCTGCTATTTGTTACCGGCTTTGGTTTGGCTCTCACATTTATTTTTATTGCCAGTGAAACCCTCAGAATTCCTTTTAGATACTTGGAAGCAAATCCTCATATTCATTGTAATCTTGAAATGCTGCATTTCAGTAATTTGAAATTTGAAGACTTAGAGCAACACAAAAGAAATGTTATTTCACAGATGTCTTAAATAAAATTCAAATAATTAACCTCAGAACTGAGCCTCTGGATACCATGCGCATCTATGTAACAGGTACTATAAACCTGAAGAAGTCTGTAGGTTCATCACTAATGTGTCCCCTTTGGTTCCACAGAGGCTGTTAATTCACTGTAAGGATCTACAGAGAAGTGTATTAGCAGCAAACACAGAACAAAGAAGTCAGAAATCTGACACCAATATTGTAATACCTTCCAATTGTAAATTTCATGTGCTGTTCCGTCATCCCCTAAAGATACTAGTAATGTGTATTTAGGAAGTGTTATTATTTAGAAGGCTCTACGGTATCTGTCTAAGAACAGTTTTTGAGGTGAAACCCTAGTGATTGACTAGGGACATGTCCTGATTAAAAAGGAAGTAGAGGATGCATTTATTACAGTCATATGTGGATAATATGCATGCCTGTTAATGACCAGGATGAGGTAAAATACAAACTTCAACAGATGAATATGTCTGGCAATGAAATGGGTACCCTGAAGGTGCAGTAGGTCAGCTCAGCTAGGGCTGACCTAAGGCAGAGCTGCTGCAGGGACCCACCTTCTGCAGCCTGACATTTGAACCCCACTCCCACACAGGTACCAGTATTGAGCAGTGGTGCTAGTTGAGTGCAACAATGCCAATTCTGACCTAGCCAAAACAAAGCTTTAAGAGCCGGCTCTGCATTGCTTTGGGCTGCACAACCATCAGAGCCAGGACCAAAGCAGGACTGGAACAGCCCTGACTGACACCAGCTTAGGCCCTGCACGGCTTCATACAGAGGGTGCGGGAGCTCGCACAGAGCGGCAGCTGCTAACTGAGCACTCCTGCACAGCAGCAGACACCTCATTTAAACAGTATTTCCACTTTCAAGGCGATGTGGCAGTTCTCTGACTTAAAGAATTATAAAAGCAATCTTCTGACAAATTAGAAGTATTGAGCAGTGAGAGAAGTAGATCCAATCGTTTTGCTTTTCCTGCTGGACTCCATAGGAGCTGTCATGTTCTGTCAGGAAAAGACTCTGTGACAAACACTACCAACAATACGATGAATTTAAAGCCAAGGTTTTATGTTACCTTAAGAGGCACCCAGCTCCTCTACATTTTCTGCACAGTATCTGAAGGACATGACTGTATCCAAATCACACCTGCTGGTTTACAAACTGATACCAGAAGTAAAATGTGTCAGAACTGTCCTGGAAAAAAAATATCAGCGAACATGCTTGAATGTTGAGTCCTGAGGGAGCTTGTCATGGGGCCCTGCAAGAACTCAGAACTGCGAGTTCTACACAAAAAGATCTTTATGTTTCATCTCAGTTTCAAACAGAGGATTTTTGTACGAGACAAATGAGACAAGCCCAGGATACTTCCTCTGAGATTTATGTGGCATTTCTACATTTTGGGGGAAGAAAGGTTTGCATTATTAAAGTTGTAAGTGTAATTAACAGATTTACCACACACACACTTACAAATAACTTAGAACACTTTTCCTGTAATTTATACTATTTTTTTGCTTTATAACTTGGGATAGATATTATAGAAATGTACAATAACCAATTTTGTCCTATTATTGTTTTTAAGAATTTCTAGCTATCCATTTTAATTTTAAAAATCCATGCATTTCCATCAACAAACTATTGCAGTATTGCCAAATCCTGTCAGAAACAGCAAATTTAGGAGTGTGTAAGAGCCACAAAAAAACCCCACATTCCAGTGGTTGTTTCCTTTTTCTTCCAAACAAATGATTGCTATATGTTCCTCTAACCAGTCTCTTGCAGTCTTTGTTATCAAACAAATTCTAATTAGAGTGAGGAAGTTTTAGGTCTGTGTGTGTCTGGTGAATGGTAAATGCACTGTTTGTCCCACTCAGCTCCACTGAATGGAGGTAGACATTCTGCAACACTCTTGCAGGCTCAGCACCACAAACTCTGAAGGTACATTCTAAGTCTTGCTTAATTTCTTCAATGTACAGAGTTTATTTCAGTGTAGATGAAAAGCCTGAGAAAAAAAAAAAAAGATAAAAATGCCCAAACTGTATTTCCAACAGGAAAAATCAAGTTTTAATTCAAATCACAAAAATTGCCTGTAAAAATGAAAATAACGGACATAATTCACTCCCACTGGACCACCACTGATGTTAAGAGATGTATGCAGGAATGCTTTTGTCAAAAGCAGTCACTCAATTTTCTTTAGTTACACACCTCACACATTTAATCCCATAATTGTCCTGCTGAATTCTAGCCAGCAACAGTGATTACAAAAAAAAAAAAAGCAGCTTCAGCTTGTCCAATTCTTCATCATTTCTGGTGAATGCAGAGCCATTTTCTTGGTACTTGATATGAATATTTTTCCTCAAAAACATCTTTATAGGGAATATGCCATGTATCACCTGTAGTCTGTACCACACAGTCATAACGCAAAGCTGGCTGTTGGGAAAAAACAAAGGGAAAACATTTTTTTTAGACTTTGTACAAAGTATTACGAAAATATCAGTTACAGGTAGTTAGTTTCAACTTCCAATGCTTACCATAGAAGTCTCCACAGTTTTATCTCTTAACAACTCTCATTTTATTTTCTTATATAAAACAAACCCTGAATTTTAGTACTGGAAGAAAAACTAAACTATCTTTTAGTATTTTGTGGTCTAGGAGTCATTATAAATTCTGTCTTCAATCAGCACTAGATAATAATGATTTCAGGATAATGCACTCAATTACTAGAAATGGCAAAATGATTGTTGTTCTGTTGACTTAAATGAAATCATATGGGAATTACTCAGGATGTTTATAGGCTTGAGTGTAGGATTTAATGACATTAATGACATCTTGTATTTGTTCTCCCAGTTTCTCTCTTTACAGAGTTGACTTGCTCTGTCCCAAGGAGAAGTAAGAAAAGGAGATGTAAGAAAAGTGTTTATCACTAACACTTTCAGAAGCATCTGGTTGAACAAATAGAATAAACAATCCTTCAGGTCTATTATGTTGCAGGTATACTAATTCAACATATATAAGACAAATACAAAAGAAACAATACTGATTGGTAATTATGGTTCCCAGGACATACTATTACTCTATATGTATAGTCTTGGAAGTCTACTTTCCTGTGGTAGCTTCCAGAATAATCTAGAAGACAGCTATGACTGGCAATATCAACCACCCAAATCACTTGTATGGGAATTAAGATGTGAAAATTAATAGTCCCTTTGTACAAGAGAAAGAAAGAAGGTGTAGCTAAAGCTGTGTTACTCAGGTGACCCACCATTTATTTGGCTCCATGAGAAGAAATGTGTATATGGCAACAAAGAATGAAAGGCTGTCATTCTTACAAACTGGTATCCCTGTTTGTAATCATTAAGGATATTTTACAATTTTAACCAGCAAAGGAAGAAAATCATCTGCATAGGTGCAGTATTCCTTTAAGCAGGCAATAACAATACAGACAGAGCTGATACCAAAAGAACTGCATATAGAATGTCACATGATAGATTCTTCCCTAGAAAAATTTTAGAACAGCTACATTCCTGTTAATGTACAGTTCACAAGGATACGTATCTCCTACACAATAACAGTAGTATTCTACCATAACATGACATTACTGCAATTTCTGCAGCTGAATACTAACTATAAACCTGACTGTTATGGGCTTTCCCTCATGAAACTTTACACCTATTTTAGGTTACTATTATAGTGAATACTGAAATACCTGTATTTTTCTGCTTCTTTAAAATAAAGACGAAAGAAACTCTATTGTAAAATTAGAAATATGATATTTTATAATAGTGCTGTAGAGGAGAATAAGGGATTTCAAAGTTTAAAATAAATCAAAACATTGGCACTCAGGTTTTACTGAGGCCAGTAATGGTTAAAAAGTTTCCAGCACTGGAAATATCTGTATACATAAACTTTTATTTACATGTACATTTTAAACATTCAGGTTACATTTCTTGGCTCTCTTACAGTTTTCTTGTTTGCAGCATACTCCATGAATCCAGGGAATTTCAGTTAACATGGGAGTTTTGAGCGCACTGATACAAATCCATTTCTTAGACTTCAACAAGATATTTTGGCTTCCAGGCTTTGAAATAATGAATCTTCAATGAATATGCTCTGTGTGTTTTCTGACTGCAGTGGGAAAACTTACCAAAAAATGTATATTCCTTCCTTCTGCAGAAGGGAAAAACACTATCTGGTGTCCACGCTGCCACTTCCGGAACAGGTGACGTGTCAGGCTGTCGGAGAGACAAGCCTTGTGATCCCGGAGGAAGTCTCTAGTAACAAACCTGCAGTGCTTGCCTGATCGGAGAGTGGCATATAACAAGAAGGCATCATCTTCAGAGCTTCACAAAACAAATGGAAAAGACAGACGTAATTCACAAGGCAGTAAGTGGCTGCAGGAATGATTCAAATGCTGATCAACATTTATTCATCAGCAACACTGAAAATTCCCACCACTACTCTAGTTCCCTGCAAAATAAAAAATTGCTTACCACAGTGCACCAAAAGCTAGAGTGCAATAAAAATTAATTCTGTGCTACTTAGAGCACTTGTTTCCTCTTATCACAATCTGATAATAGAACAATATAATCTCCTGCCATGAAGTTTAACAATACCATGCTATGTAGAACAAAACTGCTAAAACTCAACAGTGTACCTCCACACAGCAGCAGACCACAACTGCACACTGATGCTACTAGAATTTCTGTAGTTCAGGGCACTGTGCTCTTGGCAGTGGTTTTATCAGTCATAAATCCTAATAAACCATACAGCTGCCAATATTATTTTAAGTGCTGAAAGTCTTCCTAATGAAACTTTTTGTGTACTTTTGAAGGAAGTATAGCATGGGATATGTTTCTTTCACAGACACAGAGATACTAGTAATGGTACTAAAAGCTAGAGCAAAATGCACATGTCAGGTGTTGGGCTCTATTATATCGAGCCATTTTCTTCAACTTACATATTTTCAGCAAAGAAGAAGTCTGCCTTATTCTGCATCTCCTTCATAATTTCTCTTTTCCAATTTGAAGAGTTCATCAGCATATGTTTGCGGCCCAGCACAAGCAACCGGGCATTCTCTTTTGCCAGGCAGTTGATAGCATCAAACAGCTGCAGAAAACAAACCAAACCCAAAGATTTTTTTAGCTGTAAAAACTGAGTGACATGGAATACTTTCATGTTTGTCTCACCTAGAGGGACTTCTAGACTACTCTCGTTTCACACAGTTCTTAACTGCATGCAATGCAAATTAGGCAGGTAACTAATTTAATTCCCTAATCACAAAGAAGAAAAGAAACAAACCAATTCATTGAAGGAAGCTGCTTTCAACCACACAGAAAATACAGTGCTTTTATATTCCAGCTCTTGCAGTTCAAATGACATGAACGACTTCGGGCAGAGTTGTATGGAGATGTCAAAAGTTGCAAATCACCCGAGGGAATGAATGACGCTGGGATTTAAGCGATACCCATTTGTGATCACGGGGCCCCGGGAGCCCTGAGCACACCGCCTCTCCAGCCCCACCTGCTGGAGCTGGAGACCTACGCGGCCCGGGCTGCCCTGTGGGGAGGCGGCGAGTGGCAGGACGTGGAAATCAGTGACCTCGGGATTAAGGCTTTATGAAAACCACATTCAGATTAGCCGCCCACTTTGTCAACCAACATGAGTGGTAAACTCACTTCAGAGGGACTTTTCAGCAGTCTCTTAGGGCTGTGCCTGCTCTGCAACAAGTGCTTCTCAGGACCGGCTCTTGTGCCTGGGACTTTCCCTCCCTGCTTCACCCAGACTGAGCACAGGGAGGGCAAAGGCTCCGGCTCTCAGCATCCAGGTTATTACTGTGGACTGCTCACAAAACAGTGGCATTTCAGTTCGACCCAGAAAGACAGAAGAATTGTTTCTTGAGATTCATGCATCTATGATATTTGAAAGACAAGGACAGTATGCTCAACCACCAAGGAAAGGTATTTCCTAATTTTTACCTGCATTTGCTACCACTATTTGCCAACATACAATCTCCTGCTTATTCTTTAATCCTTCCTGCTTTTCTAGCTACTTCCCTCTTCCTTGTTAGGTCTTCTTCCTTTAATATCTTCAATTGCCCTTCTCCTTCTCTTGCTCTTTACCCTCCTTTCCTCCTATTTGTGATCCTTCTCATTTTTTGATATAATTTGCTTTTGATTCAGAAGCTAGAAAGAATTGTTCATGTAACTCTTGTGTGCCATTTTACAATATATTTCGTTTCATCTACCTGCAAGTACCAGGAGAAAGGGGTGGCCCCATTCAGTCCTCTCTCAAGCTGCACAATCTCACTACTTCTGTTGTGTCAGATCTATATCACAACTACACATGAGCTCACTGATTCAACAAAATACTTTTTTTTTGTAGGGTTGAGTTTGCAGCAACCCAACAGACAGACTTGAGTCAAAGGTTCAATGACTGATGGGAACACATCGCTGGAGGTGGTGAGGACAGGAAGTGTGGGACTGCCCTTCACAGGAAAGGACCTGCCAATGGCTCAAACTAAATATGCCATGAATCTGGATCTGAGATCTGGGAGAGGAAGCCAGAAGATTTTCTACATTAATTGTAACTGTTGAGCTATAAATTGCTGTTGTCAGTATTGACTCTGAGGGACTAAAGGCTCTGTTTTCATACAGATACAGGACCTTGGTGCTAACGAAAAGCACAAATGTTTAACAGTACCTATTGGAACTGACTTCCTGCTTCCAGGAGCTCACACTGGATATTGGCTACACATGTGTACAATCTACTTTTCCATGGTTAAAACAAACAAAACATAATGTGAGCAGGAAAAGGCCAAATGCAGTAACCTCTAATGCACTGAGACAGTCCTGCAAATAGCTGGATTCAAATACCAAAGGAGAATTAAGCTGGTTAATCTGAGTTCATTAAAGCTAATAAAAGTTAGGAATGTAGGTACTGCACCCACAGACATTTTCATGTACAGAAGTCAACAGTGAAGAAATAATAACAATAAGTAACTTTAGCAAACCCTTACGAATTCCAAATGAAAATATTTTTTCTTTTTTGCCTAATGTTTTGCTACATTAAGGGAACGTTAGCAAAAAATCATGTGAAAAAAGGAAGTTAAACACCAGCAGCTCCAGATACATATTGGTCAATAGTAGCTATTCCCAAGTATTCTTGGATTCAGCTCCTGTAAGCCTTTCTTTCTGGAGGTTATAACTAGTGGCACTTTGTACCTGTTACTCATGTGGACTTGCTTGTTCTACATATTATTAGCATATGAGGTTTTCTAGTGTGAAGTGCTTCTGGGAGAAAATTGAGAGGTTGATATAAATTAGCTACAGCAATGGAAAAGCTCAAGCCAGGCTTAAAATGTAGTGAAATTAAAGGGAGTCAGCATTTTAAAAATTTGAAACTCTTGCTTATGTAACAACCCACTGTCCCTCCTCTACTTAGCACAGAGATTAATCTTACTTACACAACTAAAATACAGAAGATAGAAATTATTTTTGTTTTCATAAAAGATAATTTTGTTCTGCACACCCCCTTATCTGACACAACTTCACTAAAGAGCCTTTTCTCTCATTTAAGGCTTGGGCACTTAATGGGGGTGGTCTACCAGGAGTCACAGAACTTACATGGGGGTTTCCTAAGTGTGCCTACTCCCACGCTTGGCTGCTTCTCAAGAAAGGAAGATGTGAGACACACTAACACTTGTTTCAGTCACAGAGGAAAGTAACTGAACACAATGGTGTTAATACAAAAGCAGTAGTGATCTCTCATTTAAAACGTCAAGGGTATTTTATTAATCTAGTATTTCCAGAAGTGGCATGAGTGTATAGTGGAGCACAAGGAAGACAGATTAATTACTCTAAATCATACAAGGAACTATGAGCAGAGCAGGATACAGATTTCCTAAGACTTCACTGCCAGTCCCTTTCTGATCACTAGATCACACTGTGCCATGTGCCCCCAGCTTCAAAGGTTAGCCTGAGGTAGCTTTCTCATTAGGTACTACTGGTAGATTCCCACTTGTGAAATGGGAAATCCCTACACACTGCTGCTGGGAGGCACACCACTCAGTGATTCAGCAAAAGGTGACTCACCTGTATACACACAGAGCATGAAGGAGTAACCACCAAAAATATTTAAATGACATTTTTTATGAATAAATCGTGTTTGGCATTGCTTAAACATTTGGGTTCACTAACTGCCATTTAAAATCAAAACTCATCTACAGGTTATCTGCTAATAAGAGCAATAAACTTCTCTAATACTGCTATTTTCACCTATTGTTAAGTGCTGCCTCCCACCCAACCAAAGCTGTGAAACTGCAGAAGAAGCCCCAACACAGACCACAGGTTCAGAGCTGCCATTACTCTACTGTCAGGCAGGACTGATCATTGTCTCCAAAGTTTAGCCAGCGACTGGAGCCAGTCAAAAGAGGTGACTGTCCCACTTCACTCTTCACTGGTATGGCCTTGAGTCCTGGGTACAGTTTTGGGTGCCACAATATAAAAAAGACATTAAGCGGGCATCCAGAGGAGGGCAATGAAGATGGTGAAGGGACTGGAGGCGAAGCCATATGAGCAGTACAGAGGTCACTTGGTCTGTTCAGCCTGGAGGAGACTGAGGGGAGACCTCATTGCAGTTACAACCTCCTTGGAGGGGGGGAAGTGGAGGAGCAGGCACTGATCTCTTTGGTGACCAGTGACATGATCCAAGGGAATGGCCTGAAACTGGATAAGGGGAGGTTTAGAATGGACATTGGGAAAAGCTTCTTCACCCAGAGGGTGGTTGAGCACTGGAACAGGCTCCTCAGGGAAGTAATCATAGCACCAAGCCTGACAGAGTTCAACAAGCATTTGGGCAATGCTGTCAGGGACCATGGTGCAATTCTTGGGGTGTCCTGCACAGAGCCAGGAGTTGGGACTTCGATGATGCTTGTAGGTCCCTTCCAACTTAGGACATTCTATGGTTCTATAAATTAATTCCTGTCATGACTATATTTATTTAAGAGTTTCACCATTTTTGGTTACCTTTTTCCATACTGTAGATCAAGAAAATAAGCTCAAGAAAAACCTGTTTACTTCAGTCCCACACACAGGAGAGAGACACGGTGAGAAGCCAGAGATTTTTCCTGCAGCCAGTTACTCAAGGAAGACATGTGTGCTGCTTGCAAGAAAAGCTGGCCTTTCTCACTGAGCCTGGTAACTTCACCAAACCACATTCAAGATCATTACCACAGCACCAAATACAAATGCTTCCTATATTCTCTACATTATTATTGATGACACAGTGTAGATTAGTCTCAAGTCCTCTTAACTCAAATACAAGAGCAGTATACATATTTCTTGATTTCTCTGGAGTTTATCTGTCCCTGACTAGCACAGGCATAGCTACTTCAAAGGGAAGGCAGTGATGGATGAATAAGTAACAGTCACTAAGATTAATCAGCCTGGTTTACTTTCTCAGTCAGTCAGCAAGTAACTCTTGGGAATTATCCCTTACAACACCAAGGATCTCTGCAATACTGCAGAAACAATATTGTTGGGAATATTTGTATCCTGTGTTACAGTAAGACTATTTAGATTGATGTAACACATCATCAAACAGAACTCTACCAGTGACAGCTCTTCACACATCAGTGATGGCAATCACACAATGTTTAACATGTTTTAACCTGTCTGCATTGACTCTGCACCTGGTATTGACTTATCCTCTCTTGACACATTCACTAGAGATATGTCTTAACTCTCTATCACAATTCATTAAAATTTGCAATTCACTTTTAGATGTTAGCTTTTACTCTTAACAGTCAACACTATTAATCAAAGGCAGATTATTGATTGAGCAGGAAAACTAAACCACAGAAGCAGATTTCCAAGTTGATTTAATATAGATTGAGGATGGTACAGTAGCCTCAGTTTGCTCAGATGAGGCGATACCTAAATACAGCTGTGCTACTTGCAGAGTAAGTCTGTATTTAGAGACTGAAGATACTTTTGCAGCCAGGTCCAAACTGACTGGTACCAAGTATGTATCAAGACACCTGGTGCCCCTGCACAATCCAGTGTTCCCACTGCCTGGAGGACTTGGCTCAATTGTTACATTGGGTGAGTGTAAATCCATTACTTTCAGGTCAAAACTGACTACAGCAATACTCCATGGACTGTGACCAAGCTAATGAACCATCTTGAATCCTGAGTAGTGGGGAGAATGAAGCAGAGTAACTGTAAATATATTCAGCTCAGATACAGAAGCAATAGCACAATTTATATTTTTCTGTATTCATGAGACCCTGTATCCTGGCTATTATGCCAGTAATGGGGATATCTTTAATTACAACTTCATTTGATTTCAACTGAAGATGCAATCTGCTCAAGACAATCCCTGAAACAATTCTGAATGTAGAACTAACATGTTTGTAAATAGTCTCTGACACTGCCTTATATTCTATTCTGTAGGTAGTTTCCAATTTCACACAATCTTGAAGAGCCACCCTGTCTTTTATTCTACTGATGAGCTCAGAGAACAGCACAATACAAACCAAAACTGTGTAAATCAACCTCAGATTTGTTAGGACTATTATGAATTTCTTCTGTGTAGACAGGGAGGGATAGGTGCCTATCCTTCCCAGCAGAGAGCCATGTAAGAAAATAAAAGCTTTGAAATAGGTGTTTTCTATCTAATTACAGTTATATCCTGCTCTGTCTTATTCCCAAAAGGCACAAGAAGTAATCTGATGGACGGTGAAGCAGTATTTCCTACAAGAATTAACAGAATCACAGCATGCAGAGAGTGAAGAAATATATACACAATTTAAACATGGAATTAAAGTGTATGTATGACATGATGGATGGGGAGGTAGGTAGGGGATTATCAGGTGGAAGAGCCATTAGCTTTTTGGAATGTGGCTTTTTAGAACAGACTGTCATCTTTAAAAGATCTCGGCCACTTTGTCAGACCTTACACCTGAGAAACTTTTTTGTGTGAACATTCTTGCTCACACTTTTTGAATGTCTCTGCTTTTGAATGGTAATATTTTTATCATCATGATCTATAGATGAATGAAGCCCATCCACAAATTAAAAAAAAGAAAAATGGGTAGCGACAATAGTTAGCATGCTATTAAATGAACAATGCAAAGAGCTCTAGAAATGATGACTAAAGAAGATATGGACATTTGAGGAATTGCTGAATTTCATAGTACAAGTTGCAAAAGAGAAGAACAGGCAATTTTTTTCTGACTCTTACAATTCAAGAAATACACAGACAAACAAATATTCTTCAGTTGTCTGACTGCATTTTTGGAAGTTAAATACTGTAAGTTACTTCAGTGCCAGTCAAGTTTGTAAATACAAAAGTTTTGTTAAGCAACTACAATACCATTTTCTTTCCCAATCACTTACTAAAAAATGTTTCTTTCCCAATCCCTTACTAAAAAAGTGGGAAATGTCCAATTCACCGTTAACTATAGCCCAGTGCTAACAACTAACTTTTTTCTATTTTAATTAAAACTTAACGTTTTCTATTGTAATTGTGGGCTGGCAATAAAGCATTTTTGTTCATGAATTTGAATTTTCTGAATGTCTTCCTTTCTAGAGTCATGTAAAGGACAAAGGTATTTGTCCTTTTCTGATCTTCTCTGAGATATTTTTTCTCCATAGCTGATACCACTGTATACTTTAATCTCTCCTCTTCCTCATCTTCTTTCTTGTAACAAAGAATAAATACCAAGACCTTGACAATGCATAAGGAGCAGCTTATGTAGATTTGATTTTATCCAGACATCTCCTGAGAACCTACTATTTTGTACCAAAATCTGGTGATTTACAAAACATTAAAAAGTCTCAACCCTCCACACCAAGGAGAGGAGTTAGGTGATACTGTCTATCTGTGATTATACAAAAGTAGGAAAAGAAATATGTAAAACCTGAAAGTTTTCCCTTTGCATTTCCACATATCAATACTATCCTTTAATTCTTTCTGCTTGCACTGCTGTTTCTTTAACAGCATTTTCTTACTGATCACTACAAATTGCTCCATTGCACCAATATTACACATACATCATCTTTATATTCTTGAGGAAGAAAGTTAAATAAAAATGAAAAGGTATGAGGTTTTACTTATTCTTGCATAAGCTTCAGATGTGAAACTTTACCTGTGACTGTAAATGGAATAATTTTCCCAAGTGAAGTCACAGCTTCAGGGGTCTGCCTTCTTTCACTGGAAATCCAGTCTTTGCAATTACATTGACGCTCTTGCTTTTCTACTATCATCAGAACACTGTATACAAAGACTTAAGGAAGTAAGGGAGTTTCTCCTACCATGTCTCATTTTAGAAACAATGTAAAAATTTAGCCATTGGAAATGAACTAGAAACAATGTAGCTATTTAAAAGCCACCTATGTGAGCCCAATGGAGCTGTGCCAGGCTTAGGATTTTCAGAGTGGGTCAGAAGCTGTATTTAAGTGCTGAAAATCCAAAATGTGAGCAGGATGTCTGTGTGATGGTGGCGGCAGTGGTAAAGGGATGTTATGAAAATGAAAGCACAAGCTTGACTGATCCTTTCCATAGATAGGAAATAACTCAGCCCAGGACTGAAATCGGCTTTGTAAGACTGAAACTGACAGTTTAAAAGGTACTAACACTTCCGCTCTCACCACTGTCCTATGCAGATGCCTGTACAGTGTGACTCACCTTGTCTGATGTTAAGTGTTTTCCCCATGTCCTAAAGTCCCAGACAGTACTTTTGTCCTTTGAGGAAAGGTCCTGCAGCAGCTGGGGACATCACTGTTACAGCAGGCACAGGCATGATGCTGTTATGGTATATTAAACCTATGCTTCTGCAGAGACATCCCACATTTCAATAAACTTGACAGTTCCACAAACACTTTAGCATAAGGACTATTTCTAAGCTTACAGGACAACAGACATCCAGGTAGAATGACATGATAACTAAGGAAACATCAGTAAATTGACAACTTGCAGTTGAAAAAAAGCATCAGAGTACAACACGCAGCAAATATTTATAACACAATTTTCACACAGTCTTTCTGCTCTATCTCAGTAGTACTATTTTCCAGTTGCCTGTCACAGATTATTATACAGAGGTTACCTTCAAAACTTTTATAAACCTGCAAAAACATTTGTTTCAGTAAGAACCTTTGCAGCTCTTAACACAAATAAATACATTAATAAACACTCCTGAAATGAGTGGTGATTTCTCTGTGAAGGTCAGAAAGAGGAAAATTTTTTTTAATATGAAAGAGAACATGCAAAATGTTCTTCTTCAACACTACAAAAATCAGCAGAAACAAACTAAAGCACAAAGGTCTGAGATGGAGCAGCTGCATGGTCAGAGTCAGACCTATCTGTCCTGGGCCAGCCATTAAACCAAGGCTTTCAGCAAGGAGGAACCTAGGAGGGAATCTGTTTAATATTGCTAAGAGCATAACTGGTATTTACCAGACTGGAAAAAACCCAGGGGACTTTCATATCCATCAGTACACCTTGCACTGTAGTACCACGAGGCAGAAGATCAACTGTCTCAGTTGGATCAAGGTTTACCCTGGCAAGAAACTCAGTGCTCCTATAAATCCAACAGAAATCTGATGCAGTGTAAGGCAGCTGATGTAAAACGTGGGTCAGCATTATTTATCCTACAGAGTCATTAGTTTTGATTGTGCATCATTGCACACTCATGCCATTTTACTACTAGTAACACTGCCAGCAGTGTCCATGCCTGGGGTCCCAGGCAGTGAAAGTCTGAAAGCCCACCAGGACAGCTAAAGTCCACAAGATCTAACTTTTGTACTTTGATGCTTTCCATGTAAGTATATTGGTAGCAGTCTGCAATACTCAATAGCCGGACACTGGGCAGGCCACTGCTTTATCTGAAGTATTTTTCTTTAACTCAAAAGATACAATTTGAGCAATTTGACAAATAGATAATATTGTCAGCTCCTACAAATTAATTATAGATGACATTTGGCATTTGTCTAAAGACTTGGCCTCCTGGGAACAACCAGTTATATGAAAAACTTTGTATACTTAGCTATTTTTTTCCCCTTGTCAAGAGAAACAAGCTTGAGAATATGAAAATATGACCACCAGAAAGGCTTGGACAACACAAGCCAAGTAAGAACCACTCCCAAGCCTCAGCCCTATTTCATAAAAGGATCTATTTTTTAAAGCAACTTTTAGCTTGGGGACTCAGAATTACAGTTTCCAGGTATCTATATGACTATATCAGCCAGCACTTTTGAGGAATTATGTTGCATCTTGCCCTCTTTTGTCCATTTCCATGGATAAGATGCAGATATCCAGCTAACAACACTGGAGCATCCAGGACTGAACATCAATGCTGAAGTTCAAGACAGAACTATAATTTCAGAAGTGTTTTGTTTACCAAATTTGTCAGATAGCAAATGGTTAAAATTGTGTTTTATTACTGTTATGTTAACTAGGCTGGAGGACTAAATAGGCTTGTGGAAATGGGAGTGGGTGGGATGACAAAAAAGAAATCCCTAACCTATAGCAGTCAAATTTCTGAAAGCCCATTTGGGAATGCCCGTGCAAAGTTAAGAGATTTCACTCTTTAAGGCATGATATGCAGATACATATAAACTAGAAGTGAAAATGTCAAAACCCTCCAGTTCTTTAAGACACTTCCTCTCACTATTGAGATGTATGGCCATTCCACATAAACAGATTTAAACAGCACAGTGCAATGTTTCACAGAGACATCATGTACATGACTTCTGATGATGATAGCAGCATAGTGACATTAATGACAGATGAGCCCAGGGTAACTACTCCTCATAAGGAGCACGGTAAATCACCATCAAATCAACATCATTAACACTGTAGGGTTCTGCTCGATGATTACTTGCAACCCTCTTACTACTACTTCAATTTATTTATTCAAATGTGTGGCAACTTAGGGCTGTGGTAGAAGAAAACTCAATCAATCAGTCAATCAATCAAGTAGTAGTATAGGCAGCATTCAAGAAACAGGTATTCCAGTGTCCTTTTCTTAAGCTTGCACTGAATGTAGAAGCTCAAACTTCGGAGAACCACATGTCTAACAAACACCTGCTCATACTACTTTTTTTTTTTCAGTGTATAGTGTAAGCAGTACCTAGTTTACCTAAGTATCACAAAATCAGGAACTAAACAAGGAGAGAAGGCATCAGCAAGGTTGATCTTCCCACACCAGTATACCACGTAAGTCAGGAGCAACTTCTGAACAACAACTACTTCAGAATCAGTGGAACTGAACAGGCTTTTAGAGGCTGTTAGAGAGCTCATGGCACACACTCTACACAGCTTGCTCAGCCATGTCAACTTGACTCCTTAAAAGCTCAAGACTCAAAAACTCAAAATATTAGAAGCAGAAGAAATATTACGGCAAACTCACTGCTTCCTTTTTGTTGAGCACAGAAGCAAGCAGATAAATGGATAAATGCTGACTATAAGGACAGACATAAGCATCACTAATACTTTCTGATTTATTTAAGAGGTAAGTTGGTAACAACAATATGACAGAAGCACAGGGTCAGTTTTAACAATCACTACAGGAAGCATTGTGCAAGGATAGGACAATACAGCATCTGGAAATGGTA
This sequence comes from Peucedramus taeniatus, assembly GCA_013400575.1. NCBI lineage: Eukaryota > Metazoa > Chordata > Aves > Passeriformes > Fringillidae > Peucedramus > Peucedramus taeniatus. Next base: position 27,631 of record WBNO01008882.1, read on the forward strand.
GAAACTATTCAGAAAAATTAGAAGAATGAATTAATACTTTATTAAACTGGTTGGAAAATAGAGTACCTAATGTTTACATAATTTTAACAACCTCTTTAGCTTCTGACTCACTATAATTCAATGCATATTTCCAGCTAGAACTGTGAAAAGAACTATTCAGATCTTTAAAGAACTGACTGGTGAATATTTTATCAGGAAGAAACAGCATCACAAGCTAGCATCTCTGGGTGGAAAGGAAAAATCAGTAGATGCATTAAAGATTAGTAGTATACATGTAACATACTTAAAATAGAGAATTTCTCATTAAGAAAAAGGTCTCCTAACAATGATATGGGGCAAATAGTTACAGTGTCAGAGATAAAACATTCAGAGTGGTTTTAAAATGTAATTTCAGGGGATCATATTTAGGAAATAATAATTACAGAATAGAAGATCTGAATGTTTGTTTTATAGAGATCTACAGAAAAACAAGAACATCAACACAAATGATGCTCTATAAAGTTGTTTCTTCATCTAACGGTTTGCAAGTACTAATTGTTAAGATCTTGAGTTAGGCATTATTCTCGAAGGAGGGGAGAGAAGATTTCTATTGTATAACAGTTACTTTCCTGAATACCTGAAGAACAGCAGCAGCAAAGGTAGCCATAGTTATCCTATTACATCCTTGGTACTGATGTTCTTACTGTATCACTCCTGTTCCTCACATGATACCAGGCAACAAAACTGTTTACAAGTCTCAGCATGTACAATAACAGCCTAATAGCACACTTCTGGTAGCAGTCCTCAGAGAAGTGACAGATATCTGAATGAGATCTCCTCTTTATATTAACACAAGTAAACATATTAGTTTAATCTAATTTGATCTAATTTAGATTAACACCACAGATAAAGGCATAAATCTGAATTAGCATGGGGACTATTTTATTTCGACTCTTGGGTTTTTTTCCTTGCCTCATTTCCTCTCCCTTATTTGGAAGAACTGCACAAATGTACCTTTAAACAAAATAAGTAAAAAGTAGAATAGGGATAGCCTCTTCCCTTTTCTGTATGTGTCTGATGTACAAAATCAATACCAGCACAAGGTGAGGTTTGCATTAAGAAGTGTTTGATACAGAATGTCACCTCTAATGGGCAACAGTATTTTGGGTAAGAAGAGTTCTTACCATTTTTCAGAAGTTCCGTTTGAAACAGGAATTCTTGTGAATTGGTTTTAAGCAAGAATACTGCCAGCACGATTGTCATCCCCAGAATGGAATTTTAATTCTGGTGAAATCAATCTCCTAGATTCAAATAGGAGTTCCTATTTCCATGTTCCAGACAACACAAAGCAATCAGTTTATGAAGAGATTTAGATTAAAAGCTGTTTACAATTGAACTTGATTTTCTATGAGTCTAGATTAAAAAAAATAAAATTACTTTAACTTCAGTTTTAAACTTCATTGCAGGCTATAATAATTTAATAATCTCAATTTAAGTATATTATACATAAATGTCTCTTCCAATCCTGCTTTCCAAATAGAATGCAACTAGAGAAAAAACAACAAATGTAGCTTAATGGATTGCTAGATCATTAAACATGTCAATATGTGGAGATCCCTAGGAATAACATACTGTTCAAAAATTAGGCTTTCATAACTTCATAAATAAATCCAAATGGACTTTGGGCTTTTGTTACATTGTACCTTTTCGCCTTCAGATAACACAACTTTCAAATATGTTTTCTTTCCTACTTTTACTAGAAATAGCATATTAAATGTAAAAGCCAAGCATGAACCAAAATTGGTTGCTTTTCAAATATATAAATAAATCCAGGTCTACATGAATGAACACAATCATTGTCCTGAAGATTACCTATGCTGCTTTTAAGATGACAGTGAAACCAGCACTTCTCACATTCAAATCAAATATTTATTCTTACAGAATAAGGAGGACTGGCCCATAATAACCAGCCTTCACATTTTCTGGCCTGCTTCCCATAGCCTCTCACTACTATGGAGACTTTTCATATGAAAATCACTTCTAAAGAAGCAGTTCAGTTCCATAAACACCAGATTTCCAGTTTGGAGGCCCAGCACACCTCTTACTGCCACACTGTTAACAACTCCATGATTATGTGAAGCAGTTGAGCTGCCCAAAGAAAACCCTCATTTTGTGGTTTCTAAGGGACAAGTAAAAACGGCAAGATAGACACTCATCCAGGTCAGAAGACACATTCATTTGACTTCATCACCTAGATTTTAGCACGACTTCTCTACAACATACAACAACCAACCCGTTTGCTACAGTTACTAAGTTCACTGGGACATAGAATCATTAAGGCAGGTTTACTCTGCCCTGCTGAATTTCAAGCTTATATTCCTAGTGATTAGAAGAATCTTATTATGAAAAATGTGATGCAAATTCATTTGTAAAAAAAAAAGGTATGATTGGTGCTTGGGTGCTCCTGTACTTACATTAACTTTTGATTCACTATTATCACCAAATACAAAGGTAAAAATCATAAACACCAGATGGAATCCAATAGAGATAATTAATTTAACCATACGGGTATTATTAATTTTATAGCCAGAAACAAAGGTTGCAAATGGTAACGGGAGGCAACACCGGGAAGAATCTGATTCTGACAGAAAGTAACAGGAGAACCTGTCAAATTGCCTGATAGTCAGATTTCTTTAACTTGATCCATTTCTGCTGTTCTATTCTCACTAGGAAATGCAAAACTAGAGTGGAAACCTCTGAAAGGAAAAATAATTGTTTACAGCCGACTGATGAGGCATTTGCTTAGGGAATCCTGTCAGCTTCCCATCCCCCATTTCACAATGCTGGGAATTTAAAAGTTTTGAGGAAGTTTCCCCTGTATTCTCAAGTCCGACCTTGTGTTTCCCTTCTTAAGATGTCCCATCTACCTCCTACTCTCCTGTCCCAGTGCTGCAGAAGCAGTGAGGGACACTGGAGCACACCGTTATGGGAAGAGCCAGACTGGGTGGCTCAAGGTGTGTAGGCAACAAGGGCGTTTCCTCGGTGGGAGCATCCATGCCAACCAGCTGTAGGAGTACTTCTAGAACCTCTGACACACTGATGTCCAATACATCTTCACTTACAGTGTAAAGGTATACAAAGTTGAATATATTAAATGCCCTTTTATTTCTCTTTTAGCCACAATCAGGAACTGCCAGGTTTCAGAAGAGCTGCAGGGAGAGGAGAACTTGCAGGCCAGGCTTTCCCTCCAGCTTTCACTGGCAACTGAGTCTATCTCCTTCAGCTCTCCTGGGAAGCTTAACAGCTTTGTTCTTCTGCATCTGGTGACCAAAATTCTTGAGCATGAGCTACGCTATTTTAGGATGGCCCCAACATAGAAGGAGAGGGGGAAGACTTCAGCAGATTGGTATTGATCTCCGAGATGTGTCTTCAGAGAAGAACTGAGTCCTTCTGCTGGGATATCCAAGGAACCCTCAGAAATTAACTGATGAGATATGGATGCAATACTGAGTATTTCACTCATGAATCTCTAACACTAAAAATAGGTAAAGTTTCAGGAGTACCCCTTACTGCTGCTTGACCTTCTTTCTCTTCTAAGATCATGTTACACAGACCGTGAAGGTGATTTTCAATGAAAACACCAAAATCTTCATTTTTACTGTTTGTGCAGTACTTACAGGAAATGAAAGTACAGGTCTAAAGAATGAAACACATGTTGCAAAGATAAAAACCTCTCCAATCTTGAGCAACAGGCCAAATGTTTTGTTATCATGGAAGTGCAAACTTGAACCACCACTAGAAGATAGGAAAAAAAAAAGAGATGGAAAAGGCTGAGAGCAAATGAACAAACACGTCTGACTGCTTTGTTGAGTGGTAAGACAAGAGGTGGTCAGAGGCAGAATTGATGAACTGTCACAGTATGACAAATAAGACCTCTGTTGGATGTATTGATTCCGAACAGAGAATGACTCATGGATCTACTTCATTCTTGCTTCATTTACAGACAATAAAGTACTTGAACAAATCACAGATGCTGCCAAAGGAGACAGAGAAGAAAAAAATTCTTTTCCATGGATGAGTTTTTTGGGATCAAATTTATTAATAACTGGTTTTTTTTTGTAGGACAGCTCATAGAGTGGAGCTAATGTTTTGTACAAAGTATCACTGTCTCAACAACTGTACAGATGATTTTTTTATGCATGTTGCAGGGTTAAGAGAGACTTGAAGACTCACAAAGCCTACCACATGAAAACCTGAGCATACCAGTATGTGTATTTGTCAACAATACTTGTATGCACAGGAGCTGATTTTTTTGTGCGTCTCACGGCCTCAAGAACGGTTTAGTAACTGGAACTCGGGAGAGAAAGTTGTTTTCACTATTTTTCTCAAACACTACAAGCTCCAATATGTTTTTTGCTCTCCTTGTTTCATCATAGAGGATTTATAGGCATTAAGCAGAGATTTCAAAGAAGCAAAATTATGTTTCTAAATTGATTTGGGTTGTTAAGCCAAGAGAATTGTGGGTCATAGATGCCCTGTTTCTTTTTTTTTTTTAAATTTTGCCTTTATTTGAAGAGTTGAGGTTTTCTTGTCTTGATAATTGTCTTTCTATTTGGAAAATAAGCCTTGCAAATTGAATACAGTACACACCAAAGCAATGGTTCTGAGCTGAATTCACAACGTGTAATTCATCAAGGTTCTTCAATTATGTGGCCAAAGTTGGTTTTTTTTCAAAAATTTAACAGGACCATCCACCATTTTCCTGTAGACTACTAACCTATGTCCTATTTTTCCCCCTCATCTTGATGAAACATTTTTTTTCACTATCAGCTTTCCTTTCAAGACTGCAACCTCTCTCTACCCACTCTTTTCTCTACTTCTTATGTAGCCAGGAGTCCAGGAATAACTACTACAGAACCACTAGAATAACTAAAATTATAATGTTAATTTTAAACCTTGAGTCCTCCTGTTAAATATAATTTTAGATCTTTAACATACGGAAAAAGAAAATGCAGTAATATATTTACACACAAGTATTATTACTGCAAAATTCTCTTAGTCCCTTCCCCAATTCAGAGGGCAATCTCCACTCAACAAGCCTGCTGCTCTTTCCCTGGAAGAGACAAGAAACAGATGCAGAACATGAGGTGTCCCCTGCACCTGCCACAGAGTACTCCCAATTACAGCAGTCACAGCCTTTGTGGCTTTTTGTGACAGTCTGTGAGAGGTGCAGGAGGACAGGTCTGGTGGCTTTCCTGGCAGGAGCTGACTGTTGCTTCAGGCCAGAGATGTGGCATGCTGGCTGCTGCCAGCAGACTGGGATGGGAAGGAACAGCAAGCTATCCTAAAAGCTATTCAGGCCTACTGCAATTTATATGGGAATTACACAAACTCATGTAGTCCATTTATAGAAGTGCTGATTAAGTTTAGGAGGAACCACTGTGAATTATCTGCCAAGAGCAAAAACTATTCCTTTGTGCATTGTCAGCCTTGAGTAACTCAATCTGGAACTATTTTACCAATTGTTTAGATGTCTTGAGTTTAACATAGAGATTAGAGAGGGTAAAGTTAGGGCAGAGCTGACCCAAACTGCCAAACTGTTTGGAGAAAGGGAATAGTGAGTTAGCTTTGATCCAACACACATTTGAAATATATATTCAGTTACTTCTAACACCAGATGGGTACAGCTAAAAAAAAGGACCTGGCTGTACACTTAATTTACAACATACCAAACTCGCTGTAAATTAAGAATAGCAAAATATTCTTCAGACTGTTCTTGCAGATCATGCTCTCTCACCCCTCTCCCACTTCCCAGCCTGGTCCTCCACAGCTCAGGGCTAGCTGAAGCAGAGCAAAGTGCCTTTACTCCCCTTCTGCAACCCAAGAGTGGTCTCTAGAGCATAGCTATCCTGCTTGCACTGGGATTCCCTCTCATTTCCAAGGAATACTTCAGCAGAAAATTGTCATAAACAGGAAAACATCCATTTAAGAACTATGTAACAGTTTGTTTAGTAGGAGAAATGGACAATTAGTGTGTGGAAATTCCCTCTCTTGACCTTTTCAAGGTGAAAGGTGAGAGCAGTACAGAGAGTACCAAATGTGATTGTGTTTGGTAAGGATTTATGTAATTAGATACATCTGGAGGAGAGGATTAACTACACATCATGATACAGCCTGTATCAACTTTGCTTAGTTAAACTGCAAGGATATCTCTGTTTACAAATCACGTTTGCAGTACAGTGACTGACTCAGTCAGGCATAACCCATCAGGTACAGTCTTAAACAGCAGCAGATGCTTAGGCTGAATGATTTCAGACTTTAGGGAGGTTTGAATTTTTTTCTATTGATTATATAGCAAAGATAATTTCCATTCTATAATATCTTTTAATAAGGAGTCAACTTTAATGTCTAATTTAAAAGGCTACAGTGAGGAAGCAAAGGGTTGAAAGAAGGTGCTGTCTGGTGATGCAGTTTTACAGTCACTATGTGTGCAGTGCCTTCAAATCAAATGGTCACACCATTCCCCAGCCCTCAAAAATCTTTGTTCCCATCTTCATGCTGTCTCCATTTTCTTTTTCAGGAACTGAGTAATTGATGCAGCCACATCATCATTTCTACCAGGAAACAGACCAAGAATAAAACCCACCTGGAAAAAAGGCCGATTGGGGATTATATTTACAAACCAAGAGTGTAATAAATCAGAGAAACTGCCACAGGATGTTCCAGTAAATCTGTCAAGTCAATAATATTCATGATGATTTGCTAAGTGCTGGCTATGAGGACTGAATTTGCCTGGGAAGTCACATATCTAGCTTTCTAGAATGTCAGAACACTTTGGGAATTAAATGAGTGAAAATTTTTCCTTCAAGTTCTGCTTTCTGTCTCCTCTCATCCCTCAAGGTACCTGTGCTTTGCCACACAACCCAGCCACTCCCCAAGATGCCTAAGGCATGCTAAATGGAATTACAAACTTTAGGCTGTTTAAAACAGAGAGGAAAATTCCATCAGTGTTTTCTTAATCTAACAATATGACTAAGAGTTAGCTAGAGTCTTGGTCTTCAGCAGAACAGCTGCAGTTCTGGAAGTTAAGTCATGAAGTTAAACAGTACTTTTTGTTAAATTCAAATTAAGACCAGAATGCATTTAAATTACCAAGTTTTTGTCACATAAATCTTAGGCCTTCTCATGTTTAACAATATCCTTTATTTTGCCATTCTCTCTAAATCACATATGGCACAGGTTCTAAAGAAACTAATAATTTGCAAATAACACTTAAGAGGGTGTTAGAAACACAGCAACAATCTCATTTTCTCTTTCAACCACACTGCATACTAACTACATACTCCAACAGAATTTATAAAACAATATCCTGACTGAGTCTAACAGATGCAGTAATCAACCCTTGAAAAGAACACAGACTTACCCATACCCAGAGACTCAAAATAACTTTGCTTTTTGACAAAGTGAAATAATTTAGCTTTTGACAGGCTGGACAGCTTTAACATAGGTCCTCAGAAACACTGCTCATTTATTACCTCTCTAGTCAAGCAGAAGAAGACACAGCATACCTCTCTTCTTAAAAATGGGACTATCATGCTACCCTAGCCAGCCAGCTTGACCTCAGTAGCCTTCACTCTTGGCTTTTTCCATTGTTTGTGCTCTGCCTCCCACTTCCCTCACATTATTTCTCTTCTCCATCTTCTCAGTTCAGCACTGTGATTCCCTGTGTAGACTGAAGAACTTCATAAGGCAGTCTGTAAACCCCCATACGTGCCACTCCACATTTTCCATTTGGCTGTCACAGGTGAGAGGACAGGAGCCTCCAGAAGAGGATGCTTTGTGGCAGAGTCAGCCCTCAAAGGACAGACCACAGCATTCAGGGAGGTCAGCATTCACAGATGGGGAGCTACTTGGCAGCAGCACCCATAACCAGAAAAGCAACACATGAACTGTGTGGCCTTCCCTTCCCTCATCTGAAAAAAGTTTAGAGACAGAAGAAAGGACTGCTCTGCTTTGTGGGTTTCTTTCTGGTTTTAGCAGTCTTGAAAAAAACAGTCAGAAAGCAAGAATGCATGCTTCTTGTCATAAGGATCCAAAATAAGAACAAAAACATAGTGCTTTTTGGACATGTTACAACACAGAAGTTTAGAGTCACGAAGAAATAAAACAGGATCTGCTAGCATCCAGCATGATCTTGCATTTAAACTATGTTTCCACTTGAAAAAAAACTATAAACTCAATAGTGAATACTGTAATTGTGTGTAACAACATTTATCATTAAAAAAATTTAAAGTATCTCACTTAATTGAGAGGCTCAATGCAGGGAAAAGTCTTTAGTAGTCCATGTGTCTAAAGATGATTTATTTTGGGAAGTGAAGGAGTTATTTTGCCATTTAGAGTGCAAATATACACTTCCCATGCCAAAATGGGTACTATTCAGCCAGTATCTACAGGTCAATGGCAGAAATAATGGGCTTCTCCAATCTCTCATGTAATGACTCCATACTGCCAAAAACAGGATCCAGAAAACAGGAGCAGCAAAAGACTGGCAGAAACCCCAATGATTAACATTTTTTGCGTATGACAAAATGTAATAATCATTCACAGCAACCTAACTCATAGGACAAGTAAATTTTAGCTAAGAGAACTTTCCTCTGGATAAGCTGGGGTGAGCCTAAGTTACTGTTCTGTTGTGTAGGAAGGAAAGACAGGTCTTCCCAAAATCCTCCTAATCAATAAACAGCTGGGATTCAAGAGAAATTTGACTTGTATATGGAACAACCTAAACGAAAGTTGATACCTCCAACAGAGTCCTTCTGTAGCTCTCTGGCATCATGGATCCCCAAGTCCTTCCATTACAACCCAAGCCAAAGAGAAACTCAAAGGCAACTTATGCTGTTCAGCATGCTAATACCTCCTAGTAAGATTTCTGATCAGAAATCAGGAGTAATTATCTGCCAAAACCAGGCTGGCTCTTCGCTCGATTGCCTCCAGTTTCAACAAACCATTCAGAATTCTGTTTAGAGTTCCCACAGTGGGAAAGGCATGCACTGAGGAAGGCCATTCCTTTCCCCTCTTCATCTTTGGCAGCATAGATCTGTTTTTCTAGATGTTAAAACATTGTGCCACTATGTTCTGCCTGGAATTCTTCTCAGATAATCAAAACTTCCTCCCTGATCCCACCCAAACAACTTGTGAATTTTTTTTTTCTATTTTTGTAGTAAGTAAAGTACTCTCTTTGAGACAGTATCTCATGAAATTACACTGCCACTCTGAAACATCTTTCAGCAAGTTTATCTAACCTCCCTAGCTCACTTTTTTCTACATCATATATGAGAGTACACACTACTTCCTAATCATGGCTTTAAAGTAATTCTTAGAACAAAAATTTATTTCTTGTAACTACTAAAAGTGAATTTCTTCTTTTATTACAAGCTCATTTATAAATTCATTTTTATTTTGAGAGCATGAAAATTTAAATTCTGGCTTTTGAATATGTGTAAGCAGCTACTTTGCTACTCCTAATTTAAAGTAAATTTGATTGATAAAAAACCCAAATAACCTTAAGACAATTCTTAGTGAAATGCTACAAGGGAGTATCAAGAATTCTCAAACATAGGTATTGACAAAGGAGGAGGATTTTTCTTTTACAAATCAAGTGGAAAGAACTGAAGCCAGTTTGAGCTACCCCTGTCAAACAGGATTCAAGTCTCAAAGAAATAGGAAGTGAAATAATGTTTAAATTGTACAGGATGCGGTTTGAACTAAGCAAGGGGTTATTTTAATGACAACTTTTACCAGCATAACTATATTAGACTAAATTTTCTACACAGCAGATTTACCCAGTTCCCCCAAATCCCTATTACTATGAAAACTTACACAATCACATAGTGTTTGTGTAATAATGTTATTATTGATACCTTCGCTGTAACTATAAACATTGAATACATGAGGAAATGTATGACATTTTACAGCTAATAAAAGCAAATATACAAGAAGAACCATCTTCCCACTAATAATTTTTAATTTGTGAAACTCAGATAACTCTTTGAACTTAATTGTAATGTGCAACAAAGTATTTGTTCATTTTTCTCTAGAGGATAACTAACAGTGAGGCACTCACTGTTTTACAATCAGTATACACAAAATACTTGATGAATATTTAACCAGCACTTACATTTTCACACTGCATCTTTCTGGATTTTATGTGGGAAACATTGAGTCCATCAATAACAATATCAAATGGAAGTCGATTTTCCACAAATGTTTGAAAGGCCTCCAATTCCTGAAACAAATAAATAAATAAATAAGCACAGGGGAATAATATGTTGAGTTTAATAGAAAGAAATTCCATTCAATTTTTATTTAAAAAGGAAGCAAAGCCCAAATGTCTCACTTTTCCTTTGTTGGCTACACTTCACATCATTACTTGATTATTTCCTAAAACAACCACATTAAAAAAACCCACCCCATCTTTTAAGCCATAAGTCTTACATTGGATACATCCAATACAACCATTACAACCAAAAATTACACTTCAACTGAAACCCAAAACTTTACAGTTATGCAAATTTTCAAAATTACAATCTGAACTGTACATTTCTATAAAGATACATGCTATAGTCATTGTCACACAGCAGCTGCTGAACAAAGCAACTTTACAGTCCAGCAGACAGTTTCACTACTACTAGCTCTTAACATATCCAAATGAAAAATAATGATCATACTTAGGTTCTCTGAAAGAATTATGAAATCTCTGAATGCCAGTCAATAAATAAATAAATATCCACTTAGAAAGACAGTACTCCATCTGTGAGAAACACGTGGCTTTAAGGCTAAAACCATGAACTTTCTTACTAGGTCAGAAATGTAATGCACTGATTGAGCAAAACATCCAGTTTTTCCCCTCATAAAGAAACCACAACTGCTTTAGGTTTGAGACTCCGTAAGAGAAGAACAGATTACAAAGCTATAATAAAATCTTCAGAAATTTCTCCCTTGATTTTTGGGGAAAGATTTAGTAGCTTTTTTTGCAGATACTTGCATAAGATTTCCACTTTTGCTTCTGACTGTTTTTAATAAGAACAAGAACTCTGCATTATCCTGATGGGCAGTGACCTAGTTGCATAAATTACCTTTCTAGTAACAAGTGAGATTTATTTATCACTGACAGAGCTTTCACAGTCCAGGCTATAAATTAACTTTCACAGGAACTCAAAACAATTACTATTTCATGCCTTCTGCACAGGATTAAAGAAGTGCTCTTCTAATCCTGCCTTTTTCCATGTAGCAATATGGCAACACATGTTTAAATAAAAACCACAGCCTCAGCACCCAAAAACATACAGAGCATATACAATTCTTCCTTGAAGAAAGAAATGAAAGAAAGAATTCATTTTCCAGAAAATACAACACTGTCAGGCAGTAACAAATGATCACTTCAAATTTAGTTGGAATGCTTATGACAAATTATATAAGGAAAAGGGTTACTTGTCCTAAGAGTACAAAACAAGCAAGGTAAGATGGCTCACTCAACTGTTAAAATTTCAGGAATAATTTCCAGGGGAACAGAGGTGTACCAGTCAAAAGCACAGTGATAAGAATACAGACAAGAGGGCTCAGTCTAGCACCCTAGGAATCAATCACCTTTTGTGTGATCTTTCATATCTCCATGGCTTAAATAAATGTTACTATTGAGAAAGTATAAAATGCTGGACAAGGAAATTATCATCTAAAACAAAAATAAATTGTTGGCACTTGTGAAGTATTTTCCCCATCCCCCTGCTCTAATCTCAGTGTATTTTCCATAGATAAATAAAAATTCTCATTGCCATCTGACAGGAACACCAAGACACAGAAGGAAGTCACTAGGAAAGGCAGTGGCAGGGATAGCAGGTAGAAACAAGTACAAAACCAAACAATATGGATTCCTGACTTCTGGGCTTACACCAGTCATGGACCTCCCCATAGTTCTAAATCTGGCAAGTCACCACTGCAATACTAGATGGCTGTCTGAAATGTGGGAGAGATGAAAAGAAGCAAAACACATGCAGCCCAAAAGAAATTAAGATACAAAAGCTCTGAGAAAAAGACGAGTGAAAATAGAAAAGACAAAAAGTGGAAGCAGGTGAAACATGTGGCAAACACTCCAAGACAGCATTCTTTTCTCAATGCTAACAAATGGCAATATTATTTGAAGTAACATAGTTACACTCAAGACATTTTTAAGAAGCAAACTGTACAAGTAATCTTGTCTTTATGGACTCTGTTCAATATAAAACAAGCACTTTGCAGAGAATTTTTCAAGTGGTATTTTATTTCAAGTGACAATGGTTATAGAGCAGCTCCTGAAAAGGTGGTTTTCCTTGATGGGCAGAGTAGACTGTTTTCTTCAGGCAATACTACAGCATGAGTTGGGGAAACAGCAGAGGGGTTCAGTAGGTCTGCACTCTCCTCTGCCCACTCTTGGCTTGGATCCCTCTCCTCTCCCAGAAGAGCAGATGGTGCAGGGCTGCCAGAAGGGTCCTGCTGAGAGGCACCAGGATAGGCTCAGCACTCCTCAGAAAGCCATCTCCTGGGTCTCTGGGGTTTATTCCTGGAGCTGGGGAGATGCTGCAGCTTTTTCAGTGTCATTCTTTTGGCCAGTGCCTGTTTCTGCACCATCCCCTCCTGTCCGTGTCTCCTAACGCTCTCAACAGATGCTGACAGACAGCACGCCCTGCCAGCCTCCCAGACCAGCTCAATTGCTTTGCATCTCTGTGCGCAAACTGTGCAAAACAGAGAGGGAAGGTTTGCTGGTGGCAAGGAGACTTATTCAGGCAGGGAAATGAGGAGTTAATAGCAACGTGCAGAAGACAAATGGCCAACTTTAATTCATGTCACCAACTATAGAAGACTCCAATAAAAAGCCTCAGACAGACTAAAAATCCCAAGGGTCAGTTCATTTTCTCCTCACCACCCATATTTCCCCAGCAACACATGAGAGTGTGTTCTTTCTTTTTCCAGAAAAAAATACATTAAGAATGACAGAGAAGGTCTCCTCCCCTGAGAGACAGTTTTTGAGCTGCCATATTTCTCCTCCTCTCTGGACACAGGGAAGGAAAAGGGCAAAGCCTGGAAATAAGCAGCAGGCTATCCAGACATAATACAAATGCCCAAAGACTTACATGGTAGGAGTGTACTGGGTCTGGCTGAACTGGAGTTAATGTTCCCCACAGCATTAAGGCTGTGTCTACAACATTCCCCCCCATCAGTAGGCTGGTGGTAGGCAAAATCTTGGGAGGGGACATCACCAAGACAGCTGACTCAACCTGACCAAAGGGATATCCCATCCATATGACACCTCCTCAGAACAACATCCAAGAGAAAGAAGGGTGCAAGGAGAGTGTGTTTATTATTATGACCTTTGTTTTCTGGAGCAACTGCTATGCGTACTGATGCTCTACTTCCCAGGAACAACTGCTATGCATACTGATGCTCTACTTCCCAGGGAGTGGTTTGACAAGAGGATAAATATTTTATTTTTCTTCATTTCTGCATGCAGCCTTTGCTTTTGCTTTAATAAACTGTCTCTATCCTGATTCACAAGTGGTTTTCCATCTCATTTTACACCCCTACACCCTGTCCTGTTGAATGAAGTGATAGAGCAACTTGGTGGGCACCTAGTGTCCAGCCCACTACAAAGAGAGAAAGTAGACAATTCAGAGAATGCTGGTATTATAAGGATTGGGATTTGTCTGGATTTTATGCAGCTCTTACTTCAGCCAGAGTAGTAAACAGATGATTCATCCATAGTTCCCTAAAGATATCTCCCCCATTAGCTAACAGTTGGAAGAAATTAAAGGCTTTCTTTCTAAGCAGTAAATGAAGAGAGCACAGCTGCAGTTAGGGTACAATTAATCAAGAGAACCCTGAAATTATGGCCATCAATGCAGTAAAAGTGCATGAAGGTTACAGAACCATAGAATATACTGAGTTGGAAGGGATCATTGAGTCCAACTCTTAGCCCTGCACAGGACCATCCCCAAGAGTCAGGTTGGTGTAGGTAAAAAAAAAAGCATTCTATTCACAAAGGCTCACCCTTCCAAATGGAGACTGTAACAAGTGATCTACACACACCCCACAGGTGGTGTATGCCACAGGAGCATTTACTTAGAAACATCCTGTTCAACAGGACAAGTGGCACTTCTGATGAATTCCTTCAATAAGCCAACAAGTAACAAAACACATCTCTTTCTCTCCCTCCCCCCCACCCCCCTCCAGGTAAGAGCACCAAAATAAACACAGCAAACCTTACACTGATTTCTAACTTGTTCTCACAAGTTTATCTCCCAAAGTTTTTAAGGAAAAGTCCATTTTCCTTATAGACTCGAAAACATGACTCAAACTGAAGGAACTAAACTAAAACCACATTTTGTCTTGCTTATTGACGTGACCCTCCATAAGGCTCAGGTTCTGCAGAGAAGTACTGCAATACAGCAGGGCTGTTACCTCACTGCAGGACTTCCCCCCACACACATAGCACAGCGCTCACAGGGGCTCCAGGGATATCCTGTTTCACACCACGAGCAAAAGAAAAGGGAATTTTAAAAAACCCACCTGATTTCATTCATTGCCTTACTGGGAAAACAGGGGAATGCCAACTATGCAACCTTTAAAAATTACTCACTGCACCTTCTATTAAAAAATCTTTTCTTCACAAATGGATACACACTGACTTAATCAACTGAAAGAAAAAGCCAGCTATAACCAAACCCATGATGGGATTTATATTGATGTAAAGAATTTAAGAGTTTTTAAATAATTTATTGTTTAATCACTAGGGTGTGGATGGCTCAAGTCCATTCATATCTTGGCAAAAGCACAAAGAGTTGCATTTTTTTTGTATTCCACACGAGCTGGATGGCTCATGCACTATTTCACCACCACCTTATACTGGTATGTACGGGTGCTGCCCCACAAAGGGGTGTTTCCACCTTCTCCCTTTCCTCAGTCATTCATTCCTGGCTTTGTTCCCTCACCTGCCTATGCACACATGTCAGCACATGGAGAAAAACTCAACTGGATGAACTCAGCCCATACAACAATTTTTAGTCTACACTAGTCCCTCTGCTGAGGTTACAACACAGAGGACTGTCCTGGCATGAAAATGCTGCCAGGAAATGGAATGAGATTGGTAGCAGGTGAGACTACTGGGATCACCTTTTCCCACATGTAGCCCTGACTGTGCTAACTGGCTAAATTATGAAATGACATTTTATGAAATGTAACTCTCAGCCTGGAATATTACAGCAAAGGAAGAGAGGTTGGTTGTAAAAAACCAGAATTATAGGAATTATTGTTTGAAAATGAAAGCAAGAAAAAAATTACTAGCTTTGCTACCTTAATGAATTAATTTAATGTTTTTGCTTTTTTTTAATAAGTGTATCTTCAGACTTCAAAAGTCTGTTTTGCACAGCGAGAAGTATTTGAAAAAGCAGCAGCAACAAATATGAAAATAGTACTTTTTGGTAAGACAATACTATTTCAGCTTCTGTAAATACATTTATAGATTTGTAAAACAGAAATATAGGTTTTTCTTCTCATACCAGTGTATATACAGATTACAAGCTTCAAGACCACAACAAAAATAAGGGAAAGAATTCATTATTAGTATTAACAGATACTATGCTAAACATGATAACGGAAATAAATATTTCAAAACAAAGAAAATATAGCTAAACAAGCAGTAAGAGCAATGAGAGTAATCCACATGAGTATTTTGAAATAATTTTAATGTCTATAACAGTTCTAAGTGTATGACAAGTTTAAAATCACAGAAAAATTGAATCTCTTGAACATTTTTCTTCTCAAGTCTAAATAAGAAATATATTGGCAACTAGAAATAAAAATCATGGCATTAGTCAAATTCTCGAATCAGCCAAAAGGTCTACTACCTAAATCTCAAAACCCAAAGTAATCTAACATACAAAGGAGATACATGAGCAAATTCACAGAGGACTTACAAATACAAGAAAGGTTATTATGTTCCTGCCAATGTACAGAGTTCAAAAAAAAGAATTAAAAAACCCCACACTAAAACATATTCAAATCACTGCAAGAAGGCTGTTTGTCACTTCCTCTGAGCAATAAAGTTTTTGTTCACTTCAGGAATGTGGAGAGATACTAGCTAAATTAAAAAATGTACAACTACAATATTCAACATATATTTTTTCCAGAAAAAGTCACAATACTTTAAGCTTTGTACAGCAGAAAAAGCAGTGCTTCCTCTCTTGTTTAATGACAACATTCTCAAGTGCAAGGAAACAGCAAATTCTCAATAACGGAATATTATACTGCACTTAATTATAATAAAACTACCCCTATTATCAAACAGTGTATTTTAGAGAAGTGAAAACGTTCAATTTTTAACAGTTTGATAAAATAAAATGTTACAGGGATTGCTTTGTTTTCAGCAATGTTTCTTCGTATCAGAAGAAAAACACAGGAATGAACATTAAGTGTGAGAAATAAAACTCAGCTGTCTAACTGAAATCCAGCCAGTTCTTTTTTTTAAGGCACCTTGATGGAGCACTCTTAAATCTACTTGCTGCTATGCCAATGGGTTTGAATATTTCCCCTACAGTTTCAAAGCTTGGAAATCCCCTTCAAACCCTTCTAAACAGGACAGCTTTTCTCAGTATTGTGTATGGTATCTCTGTGTACTCTGGATTGCACATGATTTGTTTGGCCTCTGTAATGTGCGCCTCTGAGCTTACAAACAATCCCCGAGTCAGGAATTCCTGTGGCTGTAGCCTTGGGAGGCACTGTCAGGAACAGGAAGGTGCTTGCAGGCACTGCATGTGCACAATGCTGCCTGCTCACAGCCTCTGCCTGCAGTGGGCACTGCCAGGGCTGGACTCAGCTAATGTCATGGGAATAGAGGCAAAGGAGGCAAATGGCACACTGATCCCAGGCTGTGGCACATACTGTGCCACATTCAGAACAGGACTGACATATACCCATAGCCCCCCATGGGTCACTTAGGGGCAAATCATGGAGTTGCAAGGAGAACCAAAGCTTTACAGAAAAAAAAAAAGTATCAGTCTAAAAGGTAAGAGTTAGAACTTTATGTTCAAGGTTCCTTGGAAATAGCACCGCCTCATTCAGTTGCAAAAGAACATTGAGATGAACAGACTACTTCCTCTTTGTCGTCCCCTTATGTTCTAGAAGAATATGTAAAATCCCAGCTTAGCCCAGATCTAGTGTGGGAATTCACATGAGCACAAACCCATCTCTTCCTGCCTTCTTGACAGCACATACACATCTCCCATGAGCTTCCTTCCCCCTGCACAGCAGCCCTTTTTCAGGCTTATCAGAGGTATGTAGGAGCCACAAAGGGAATGAAATTACAGCATTTGCGTAAACACCCAGGAGCAGCTGCAACATGAAAGTCATCACAGCAAAAGTTGATTCTGCCTCTCAGCATACCAATTATATCCTCTCAGGCTCAATGGCATAGCTCCCAATTAAATGCAGCCAGGGAAAACAAGCATCTGACAGCAAATATCACGTAGAAATTTGGTACAAAAGGTGACAGTCTTACCATAACTGTTTCCTTTCTATGGCAGCCTGCAAGGCTACAGCTCGCTGTATCAGATCATCATATGACAGCCTAATAGATCTTCCAGAAGCTATGCATAAGGATCTGAATTGATGCCTATTTTTAATGTGTAACATTTCCTTATCACAGATAATCAGTTTTATAGTTCATGCAAGACATCTTTTCAACATATTTTTAAACAGTGTTCACTACCATTCTGATGTACAAACCTATGTTGTTTGATTTTCTTTCCTAGAACTAATTACAAAAAAGGATTTTTTTTAAATCACTGCACAACAAACTACTTTTGGAAGATCCTCAACCAAGTCTTTGCTCCTCATTTTCTACTCTGAATACATTTATTCTTAAGTGATGAAAATAAAATAAAGCAACGATGCTGTTGCAAAAGTAAGACAAAAGACTATTCCTTGGTGAAGAAAAAAACAGATTCCAAATGCATTTATATATTCAATTTGA
This sequence comes from Peucedramus taeniatus, assembly GCA_013400575.1. Lineage (NCBI taxonomy): Eukaryota > Metazoa > Chordata > Aves > Passeriformes > Fringillidae > Peucedramus > Peucedramus taeniatus. The sequence goes on from WBNO01008882.1 coordinate 45,668, forward strand.
AATGTTGGAAAAAAATATTTAGAGCTTGAAGCAACTCAAACTGTTTCCCTGATTAATCATTTAATTGCAGGAAATATAGATCCACTAAAGAAAACTAGTTAGAAGAAAAGAAGGAATACAAAGCTAAAGTTTCCTATTTGAATTACAGCCACTACAAAAAAAGTGACTGACTGGAAAATGAAATCCCCTCCATCTTCTCAGATGTATTTGCTCACATCCTTATTTCAATCTCGTCACCTAGTTCCCCTCTGGAAGCCCCTGGCAGCACAAGAAGTCACACAGTCTGACATACCTAAAATGGGCAGCATATTTTCATCACCACATATCTGCTTTCATAGCACAAAGGCAACTAAAAAGTCCCAAATTTATTTCTGGAAACATCTGATACATCATGACACTGTTTTGCCTCTACTCCCACATCCATGTTCAAAATTCACTGAGGAAGCAGACTTTAAGCTGTACAAGCAGCAGTAAACACACCAAGTTCATCTCTACTCAGGGACTACCTGCTGATACAGAACTGGAATGAGACCAACTTGAAACTAACAAGTAGGTGGCCCCAGAGTGATAAACGATGGAATTTCAGCTATCACACAGACTAACACAATCTACTGACATCTAAATTTAATATAGTATATTGAGTCTTTGCTTCATTAGATTGTATGCATTTAATCAATCAGGCTCTCACACAGGGGGAACATTATTTCTACTACTCTTCAGATTGTGTGTGAAGGTCCTGTTACTCAGATCTCACCTCCTAAATCTCTCCACCTTCAACTGGTATGGTCAATCTAGCCCTGTCTACTTGACACATTTGAAATTTTCAAGCCATACAGCATTCAACAAAACACAGTCTTTTGTTTATTTTATGACAATATAGAACAGCAATACCTATTAAATACTTAAAATGACTGCTACATTTTTAAGGAGCATTTTATTTCCCTGTACAATTCACAGCTAGATCAGATCAAAAGTCCTGAACTGATAATAAGATCTGTGCGGAAATTAGATGACTGCACAATAGGCCGCATGCATTACAAATACCCCAAGACTGTTTCAGGTTTCTGTAACTGATAAACATGTTTAATATCTGTGCCTGCAGAAAGCCTGAAGAATAAACATGGTGTCCTCTTCCGTATTTTCAAAGCTGGTGAAGAACTGAGGTGCCAGCTGCAGCAAACACCCAATCAATACTCAAAGATAGAGCAAACCTGCCCCGAGATGTGGTGTGGGCTCCACCTAGTGGGGCTCAGCTTTGTTCCATATCACTACCACCAAAATCTGTTATCTCCACACAAAATGTGTCAGAAATAGAATCACAGAATCATTAAGGTTGGAAAAAACCTCCAAAGTCATCGAGTCCAACCTGTGACTGATCACCACCTTGTCAACTAGGCCATAGCACTCAGTGCCCCATCCAGTCATTTCTTGAACACCTCCAGGGATGGTGACTCTACCACCTTCCTGGGCAACCCATTACATGTTTTACCACCCTATCAGTCAAGAAATTCTTCCTCGTGTCCAACTTCAGCCTCCACTGGCACAGCTTGATGTCATGCCCACTTATCCTGTAGCGGGTTGCCTGGAAGAAGAAAGAGACCAACCCTCACCTGGCTGCAGCCTCCTTTCAGTTACTTGTAGAGACCAACAAGGTCTCCCCTGCGTCTCATTTTTTCCAGGCTGAACAACCCCAGCTCCCTCAGTTGCTCCTCCTATGACTTACTCTCCAGACCCTTGACCAGCTCCATTGTCCTTCTCTGGACATGGAGCTCCAGCACCTCAATGTCCTTCTCATAGTGAGGGACCCAGAACTGGATGCAGGATTAGAGATGTTGCCTCACCAGCAATGAGTACAGGGGGACAATCACTGCCCTGGTCCTGCTGGCCACACTATTTCTGATACAGGCCAAGATGCCATTGGCATTCTTGGCCACCTGGGTACATACTGGATCATGTCCAGCTGCTGTCAAGCAGCAGACCCGGGACCTTTGCCACTGGGTAGTTTGCCACTTTGTCCCCAGCCTGTAGCACTGCCTGGGTTCTTGTGACAAAAGTCCAGGACCTGATATTTTGTCTTCTTGAACCTCATAGAGCTGGCCTTGACCCACTGATCCAGTCTATCCAGATCCATCTGCAAAGCCTTTCTGCCTTCTAGCTCATAAACACTTCCACCCAACTTGGTGTTGTCTGTGAACTTGCTGAGGGTGCATTTGATCCCCTCGTCCAGATCATCATCAAAGGTATCAAACAGGACTGGTCCCAGCACTGAGCCCTGGGGAGCCCCACTGCTGACCAGTTGCCAGCTGGATGCAGCTCCTTTCACAGCCACTCTCTGGGCCCGACCATCCAGACAGTTTTTCACCCAGGGGAGAGCATCCCTGTCCAAGCCATGGGCTACCAGCTTCTCCAGGAGAATGCTTTGGGAAGCAGTGTCAAAAGCTTTACTGAAGTCATAGAACTGCAATATACTGTAGTGTCTGAAAGGTCTCATGTTTACCATGACCTTTGAAAAGCTTGATAATGTATACTGTAATTATAAATATGAAAGTGTATCTTTAAAAGTGAGGAGTAGTTGATAGGTTGGTGGATTGTAAAAGGTGACAGAATGAAACTATAACCAGTTCTTTTACTTTTTTGCAAGTTCAAGATGTCTTAGTTTGTTCCATTCACTAGGTTTTATTCCACACTTAAAATTTAACTTTTGGAAGATCAAAAGATTTTTATTTTTTAATGTAAAACCCCCCAACATTTTAATTATTTCAGCATCCATTAACAGCTGGCTGAAAATGCAAGAACAAATAAAATATGAAAGATGTTGAGATTTAGATGCAAATTACAAACACAACTTAAAAAGACACAAAGGATATACTTCATGGCCTATCTAATGACCTACCAATGTTTAAAGCAAAGAAAAAAATTTCTGGTGTTCTCAAAGTGCCTGAACATTGTTGTGTATACAAGTGTATATTACCCTTCTAGCCAACGAACCTGACAGTGTACGAGACCTACCTTTGGACTTGTCTTTCTAAAAGTGTCAGTTCCATGTATCACGTCCCTTACTATCCTCTCACTGAGATGACTGTATTCCTCTTCACTGAGGTTACTGTCCTCCAGCTGATGGTTGCAAACTGGGCATTGTCCACTGCAATAACAGTGAAACAGGAAAATAAAAATAAAAAGGCTTTTAAATAAGAAATTCCTTAAATATTACTAACTTATCAAGTGTCTGTATATGAGCACAATTCTTTAAAAGAACCCCAACAAAGTACAATCATCAGAAAATCAGTTGTACTCTTTCTGCGATGCAACCAAAACCTACTAAAGTCACTAGGTCTTATATTCTTTTTATTTTCTTGAAATCATTTTAATTTTATTCAAATACTTATCCAAGTAGGCTACCTCAAACTTGTTTAGTTCAAAATAAAGTGTTCTTACAGTTCTAACAAAATAACTACTATGGAACCACTTGTCACCATTTTGTTCACAGATTCTTAACCCATGATAAAATGTGAGGTGATCTAAATTACTTTAGCTCTCAAAGTCTTTAACTGTTTACAGACAGTAAGACAGAAAAGAGATTTAGCTCTCAGTCAAGACAATTGACTTCAGAATTTTAAAACTCTTAAAGGCTGGAAAAGGCAGTCTAAAATATGATGAATTATTATAACAGAGTACAGTACAACACACATTCTTACATAATAATAATAATAATCTATTTTATAGCAAACAAACAAACAAAACTCTTAGAAGAGTGAGCTATCCTGTTCTTTCAAGGACTTCAAAAACTGTGGGCTCTACATATGCTTTTACTTCACAGTATACAACATAGAGTATTTTTATAAACCACCTAAAACCCCCATAATCCATTGGAGACATTCACATAATTAATACATTTATAATTGCCAAATTGCTACAAAAGCATAAAACAAGGTTTCAAATAGAATAACATTTAAAATAGCAGTTTATAGACATTAAGAAAACTGCACTGTAATAGAAACACACACCCAAATATACCTGTGAAAACCTAAGAACCATTTTGTCTTCACTGATAGGGAAAAACCTTTCATCTGTACAAATAAACTGCAGTGTGCAAATAGTATCAGTTTTTGAAATGAGAACACTTCACACATCCAAGCTGCTCTGCTATGGATCATGTAAAACAACAGTATTACAAAGCCAACAAAAAAGAAAGTCTTTAAATCCTAAACAGGAGACAAATAAGGCACACAGTAAAATGGCACCTCTTATTTTTTACTGTGTTTTTCTGTCTTGGCTCTGCTAAGCCTCTTTTCCAAATGTGCATGCTGGGTCTTGTTTAATGTACAAGTTGGAAACTGGAGTTTGTGAAATCATATGTCACAACAAAGGTTCATATTCTCAAGGACTGAAATACTTTTGTATATAAGGAATGCCATTTTTTTATATTTTTGAAGGAAGAGTTCAACACAGACTAATCAAGACAACGCTTCACTTACAAACAGAATGTTGCATTTACCTGTCTTTAATGTTGGTCAGGTGTCCTTTCCAGTTGCCTCCTGGTAAACTAATATGTACAGAGGGAAAGATAAATAAAAACATTAGGTAGGCTCTTATTTAACAATATCTGAATTACATGTCAGATTAATGATTTAATTTTGGTCAACATTTAGAAATAAAAAAACCAAACAATCATCTACCCTATAAAGGAATTATATTAAAAATGCATATTAATTTAGTAACACCTGGAAATATTATATAAAGAACCAGCATTTAACGACATGCAAAAAACTAACACCATCAACCTCAGCAGTTTATGCTGTCCCCAAATTTTAAGAACCACACAAACAATCAGTGTGCACTGACAACTTTCAAGTTACTGCCCTACACATTCATAAGCCATTCCAATAAAAGCAGTGCATTCCCACTGCCACATTTTCCGTCCAGGAAAACTAACTTGTAAAATGGCTCTGTAGCTCACACAAATCAAAGCCAACAGCTAAAAAATCACAGATGGGCTCACATCCAACCTCATGGCAAATAAGGAATGGGCTCAGGTGAACCCATTGTGCATGTGCACTGTAACTACTCGTAATCTGCAGAGTCTGACAATCACTAGTCATGACAACAAACCCTGTGACCAGCTCAATACTGTGCTAAAACAGAGAGCCTCCTAGTAAGATTGTATAGAATACTAGGAGACAAAGTCAATGCATTTAATCTTCCCTTTACCTAGTGGAATTTTCTGCCTCTTTCCTTTAAATAAACTAGCTAACTTTCAACTAGCTTACTACTTCTACACTCCAATAAATTACAGGAAAAGCCCTCATACACCTGTCAGTATTCCTTATCTAACACCCCAGAAAGAGATGAAGTCAGCTATTTTGAATTGCCATGACCCAACACGATTTCCTAATTTTTGTACCAAGGAAAAATATTTAGCAGGTGAAAGAAAAGGTAAAATCAGTAAAAATTTTAAACTTTCACAGTAATTTGTGATTAAAAATAAAATGCATCTTTTCATGACAACACATCTCTTGTGGAGAAGCAAAAATCGAAATGAGAGGGCTCATTTTGTTGAGGGGCCTCAGAGTTGATCTGTGGGATAATCTGAATCCCTCCTCCTCATGAACTGCATCTTACTATTGAAATTTTATTTACCTTTCAAACCATAGCTTTATACTCCGCATAAATGTTTTGTGAGGGTATATTTGGTTCTCTCTCAAATATAAGAGGATACCAAAGAGCTCTTTTTGTAACTCAGCACCTTTCATACCCCTGCTGAAGTCAAAAAACGACTGCAGGACATCCAAGGTTGGGACCACATCTTTAGCCAACATTTCACTGTACAGTTCAAAGGCGAGTTTCATTTCTTGGTGACGGCTGGCTGCTTTGATACAGGATTCATAGCATGTCCGTGAGGGAATCATAATCTTTTTTACTTCTTCCAAAACAGTCAAGGCCATTCTCCATTGATTTGAATTGCTCAACCCCTTGATTAGAAGGCTGTAAGCCCCACTTTCTAAAATCTTAAACCTGACTTTCATGATGTCATACACATCACAGATTTCTGAAACCTGTCCCTGCTGGACACACAGTGTCAGGTATTTGACCAGCGCACTGTATGCAATGTCACCATCACGCCTTGCCAGGTGGGTCAGCAAGGACTTGGCCACATCAATGGGGCTGTTGCACCTGATCATACTGCTCAGCATCACCTCTTCAAATACTTCAGGTGATTGGAAGTCTTCCCTTAGCTTGTTCCATTCCTCAGCCTGCAAAGGTTTTTCTGGAGGTTGTACATTGCTAAACTTGTGCCTTGACACAACACGACTCATTGACCATTTCTTTGCAGCTCCAACAGAGGAAGAAAAGTGGAATTTCCCTTCAGGTATTTCTTTAGTCTCCTCATCCCATCCTTTTCTTTCTTTGCAATCAGTTTCAGACCTTTTCTTGGTAGGTAAGACATCAGTTTCTTTGGGGTCCACTGGTAAGGCAGTGCTAGAAGATGTCATAAAACTGAAATAGTTAATTTTTTCCCTACTAGGGATGCTGAAAGAGGCAGCAAACAGCTGTCGGCATCTTGAAACAGGCCAGAACCTGTGACATTTCCATAGCAAAGCCTGAAAACCTTGCTGACTAGTCTGAGAAAAGAGTGCCATCACAAGACCAAATTGTCTCACGATTAGCTCACTGTATCTGATGAAGTAATACGATGAAAAATACAGTTTGCATGGGGATGCTTATTAATAAGAGCCCAAGGGCTGTCAAGCTGTATAAGCTTCTGTTTCCAAATGCTTGTTCTGTGAGTCCTTTTTGTCTCTTATGGACACAAAAAATGGTAACATCTTCTTTCACAAAAAATCAATCTCTTAGACTGTGAGGACAATCATCCAAAATGAGGGTATCTTTCTTTCCAGAGAAGATGTTTCACATATTCCTGTTTGTTGGTTACAGCAATGATGTGCACCGTCAACGTTGTACACAGAAAACCAATGCTGACACAGCTACACAAAAAGCACGGGGTTCTTCTTCCTGCCTTTGTCCAAGTCAAGTCAGGTTTCCTAAAAATAAAAAAAACCACCACGACATCATGACCTGCTCCGTGGTTTCCTGTGATATTTACATCTGCACGCTAGCAAACACGAAACTCAGGGTAACTCGACGATTTCAGGTGAGAAATCGCAATCCCGATCCTGATCCTCAAGGCAGTCCCAGGACAGGGTTCCTACATTGCTTCCCTCATATTTTTCATCTGGTGACAAACTTCCGTTTAACTTGTTTTCCCAATCCCAAACCCTTGGTAACGCCGCTGCCAAAGAGGCAGAGCAATTACCCGCGGGCGGTAACTGCTGAAATCCCAGGGACACGTTAGATTATACAGGTAAATACCGGGAGATCCGCAGGCTGGCCCGCCTTACGGGGAGACTCCGCAGGGTCTCACGCTCCTCACTCGGTGCCCCGCGGACCGGGCCGAGCTCGGCCCTACCGCAGAACCGCCAACTTTTGGGAAAGTCTTTCCCGTTCGCCCCTCTCTCTCTCTGCCTCATCCCCACTCTCCCTCATCCCTCCGCGAGCGGCCCACCTGACGCTGCGCGCGGCGCCATGCGCGGCAGGCGCGTGCCGCACGGCAGGGCGGGCCAGCTTCCCATTGGCCCGGAAGCGCGTGGAGGNCGCGGTAGCCGCGGCTGGGAGCGGTTCGCTGGCGGCGGAGCGCTCCCAGCGCCGGCGCAGGTGCTCAGGACAGCCCCGAGCCGGCACGGGAAGGCGATCCGAGGGGCGGCTCGCACCTCGCAGCGTCTCAAACAGCGCCGCTGCTGAAGGGGAGCGCTGCTGCTCTGCCAGGCGTCCTGATGGAGCTGCTGCGACTCCACACCTTGCAGTGAACCGAGTGTGTGCAGTCGCTGAAGGAGGTGCTGTGTACACTCTCAAAGTACTTATGGGACGTACTCTCATGGAATTTATGTGATTGGTCTGTGCTCTACTCATTGCCACCTCATATTTGTGTTACTAAAAAGCACAACCAGATAAGCCTCAGTATTAACTCTGTTTTTCAAGCCTCTTGTTACGTTAGGTCTCTGTTTAAGAGTACCGCGTGAACATTCTTTTCTGTGTCAATCAGCCAAAAAGACTGAACAAGAGCTAAAGGATGAAGAAATGGAATTGTTCACAAAATATTACATGGAATGGAAAGGAGGGAAAAAAAGTGACAATGTATCGTATGCAAACATACCACGATTTTACTATAGGGTAAGTGAAGTATCCAGATAAACTTTTAACAAGAGGCTATTTTGTGTTATAAAAAAAGTTATGCTCACAGGGACCCTACAGCTTCAGAAGCTAAAGTAGATTGAAGTCTGAGTAATGTGAATTGCTTAGTCTAATTTTTCGTTTTGTACAATTGTGAATTTAAGCAATTTTAAATAAGTACTAAGAGTCTTATCAGAGTCAGTGAAATGTTTTGCTGGTCAGTCTGCTTGGTAAAGATAGGAATTTGTCTTTCAGAGGCACTTAATGTTGTAACTAAATTTTGACATACTGGTGTTACACATATATATCTTCTGGTTCCTGTTTAGACACGATGGGATGCTGCCTCATGAAAATGGTGGGTCATTGCTCTTGCAGACTAGAGATGGATCTGTTGCTTGCATCATCCATCAGAAACGCTTCATCCAGCAACCTAGTTGTGGGGATGAATCAGACTAAAATGGGAGCACTTGTTGACATCTTGATATTGCTTGCACTCATCAGCTTGGCCACTCAGCTGCTGTCAAACCTCTCATGGTCATGTATTCCTTAGGGTCTCACGTTTCTGCCGATACAGTTCTCAAGGACCTGTGTTTCATTTGATGGGTACATGTGCAACTCTCCAAGTTCCAGTGATGCTGTACAGTTTGGCACCTAAATATTGGAAGAACTTCCACACTAGCTGGTCTTTCGTCTTATTTGTTGGCCAAACCAGTCTAGCAGACTTTAACACTTCGGAGAGTCAGGCCTACCACAAAACAGAATGTTCTGTTTCTCCTGAGTAAAACACAACAGTAAATGTCTTTTTTGTGTGCATCCTCATACCTAGCGACCATGACGAAGTGTTTACTCAATGGGTTATCAGGTATGAGGTACTTCTCTCTCTCTCCTGTTAAAGGTGTCCTGCTTTAGGTTAAATGCTTCATTATTGAAATGGTTTGAGACAGTGTGCAAGTGATATCTCTTGTAGCAGAAGCAAGTTTGGTAGACTGGCTATTTTCTGTCAAATGAACAACTTCAATCTGAGCGTGTGACTCAAGACTACCTAAGAATACTTGCTGGGTGTGTAGTTTTTGAATGGTCCTGTGCTGAAAATTAAAATGCCACAATGTTTCCAGCTGCCAGCTGAAGATGAAGTCTTGCTTCAGAAATTAAGAGAAGAATCTAGAGCTGTCTTTCTGCAAAGAAAAAGTAGAGAACTGTTGGATAATGAAGAGCTGCAGGTAGGAAAATAATTTCTGTATGTCTTGTAATGGCTTCTGAGTGGATTTAGATTATCTCCTGTCAGAGTCTGATGATCTCCTGTCTGCCCTCAGAATCCTGTGGTGAGGTGCTTTGTGCACACAGCACTTGGTAAAGCTGAAGTGCTGCCTAGCCTTGGGTTGGTAATGCCAGTGTGAGGCTTCCTCATTATGGTGTATGTGAGGACTAAATTGATGGCTTCTAGTGTTCCAGCACGGGGCAATGATATCCCTGGTGGGCCCAGATGATAAAATAAGTTCTGTTTATGTATCACGGAGAGAGACTCCTAAGATGGTTGATTTTATTACACTGTGAAGACAAAAGGGAGGTGACCCTAGAAGTGCTGCTGAGGGAGGGAGAGTGTGCATGTGTTTAGCAGCATTTAAGGGAATGGAAGTAGCACATACTCACTTTTCTGGCTGAACTGACCATGTGTCCTGATTAACTGAGAGAACCTTGCATCAAGCCCACATTTTTGCTGAGTTTCTTAAATACTATATCTTAAGCATATTGATGTCTCTAAAGAAATACCTTCTTAACCTTCTTAAATATAAATACCTTTTAAGAATCTGTGGTTTCTACTGGATAAACACCAGACATCACCAATGATTGGGGAAGAAGCAATGATTAATTATGAAAACTTCTTGAAAGTTGGTGAGAAAGCTGGACCAAAATGCAAGTAAGGCTTTCTTCTCTTTTATGTGCTCATTTTGACTAAACCTAAGTGCTACTGTAACTTCCAGTTGCTGAAATAGATGGCAACAGTTTAAGGGTGAGAAAACTTCATATCCACGCAGTTACTGGTGAACTGGTTACTTTAGATCCTTGCAAAGGTGTACTTTGAGTCTCTGAGGTGACTTGTAATAAAGGTACCTAAAAGAATGGTAGTGCATTTTTTCTTCAAAAAAATTTTTATCAGCATTGAATGTTTTTAGATGTTAGTGGTCAGGAAATAGCACATTATGTAAGTGAACTGGAAATCATGTCTCCAGTGGTATTGCTCAACCTTCCCTAATATTATCTGATGAGGAATTTCCTATCAGATGTGCACAGCATGCAGTGAATGGTACTTCTTTATGCTCCTGTTGGAGATGGCTGTTGTGCACATAGCTTTGTGGTTGAGCTTTGGGCAGAAGCAAATTATTTGTCAGTACTGGCGGTTTCTTTTATGTGCATATTGTTGCAGAAGATTGGAAGCTACCAAACACATTGTACTAAAGAGAAATCAAATAAAAGCTCTCAAAAGTTGTACATTGCTGAAGAGTTTTATGAGCAGGAAAGGTAGATGCTTTTTATTGAGTTTACTGTTGTTACTTGGTAGGATTCCACCTGATGAGTGTAATGTAGCATATTAACACATTCTGTGTTAAAACATTATTTTGCAGGATCTGTAAATGTCTAATACTGTAACTGGATGTGTCAGTGCATTGTAATCAGATGCATAGAAGCAGCTTTGTGTTTGTTTTACAGGCAATTCTTTACAGCGAAGATCTTTGCTAAATTGCTCCATAATGATCCTTATGGGAGAATATCTATCATGCAGTTTTTCAATTATGTAATGCGAAAAGGTTAGTGGATACTTCTTCTGCATTAGAAGTTGTTTCATTTTAAGGCACTTTTCAGCTTTATTTGTTACTTGATGTTCCCTTCAACAGCAGTAAGATCTGCCCTTAACTACAAATGCTGTTTTGCTTGAGACTTGGGATTTTTTTCTTGTTATTAGAAGGTGGGAGTCCATCTAGTCTTAGCTCTGAGACACTTGGGACCCCATCTGGAGTCAGCACAGGAAAGACGTGAGCCTCTCCTGTGACCACAGGCTGAGAGGATTGGGGTTGTCCAGCCTGGTAAAGAGAAGGCTCTGGGGGAGCCCTCATTGTGGACTTCCAGTACCTAAAGGGAGCATATGAAATGGAGAGAGAGTGACTTCTTACCCAGGCAGATAGTGATAGGACAAGGGGAAACAGTTTAATATTAAAGGAGGAGACATTTAGAGTAGATGCTGGAAGAAATACTCTACTCAGAGGGTGGTGAGGCACTGGAACAGATTTTCCAGAGAAGTTGTGCATGCACCATCCCTGAAAGTTGCTTCTAATCCTAGCCATTCTGTGATACACCAAATAAAATGTGGTGTCTGCTCAGCCATTTTTCACATCCAGTTATTATAAGGCAGTCGTGGCAATGGTTTATATTTATATTATAAATAGTATATATTTATGAAGTATATATTTATAGTATACTGTAAGCGACTCTTAAAAATTTAGAGACTGAAACAGTGTTTCTAAGCAGTACATGACATGGCTTTGCTTAAAGCTCAGAAAAATGGGAAGAGGCACTTAAAATCCAACTGTGCCTTGCAGCCTCTAGAATAACATCAAATTTTGGCATGAACTCAAAAACCCCATAGGTTTCTTGCATTGTAATTCTGTTTTCTGTTTCACAGTATGGCTTCATCAGACAAGAATAGGTCTCAGTTTATATGATGTGGCAGGACAAGGCTACCTCAGAGAATCAGTAAGTAAATTCTTGATTAACTTAATGTCTCTCTTTAAATCAAATGACAGAGCATCAGAAAGATTGTATTTTTTTTCTAGTCTTGTCTTATAAAAGCTTATATCATAATACAGATTTGGGGTGGGCACATTTGTTTGGATAAATTGCAATTCATGTATTCAAGAGATGTGGTGGTGAGAGTGGTGCTAGCCTTTTAAACTTATGAGTAATTTTCTGAAAAAAGGATTATATCTACAAAGATTTCATGTCATTAGCACTTTACTAGATTTAGTAGGATATGATAAAAATCACAAATTATTCAGTGAATTATTCTCCTGTTCTAAAAGGAGGTAATGTAAAATAAATAAAAATGTCCTAGTTATGACTCAACTTATAGAAAAAAGATTTATTAAAGAATATTCAGCAATGGGATAATCCAATCAGGAGTTATGCTCCTGATATTTAGAAAAGGTACAGTTGAATGCATTTATATTTACATATAAATATAATGTATGTAGTTAAATTCTGTTTTATTAATAGATTATTTCAGGCCTGGAATCACATGTGCATGTATGTGATCTGGGATTTCTTGCACATAGAAGCTTTTTTGCCTGCTTTCATGCTCTTTTCTGCATTGTTGCGGACTGTATTTTTACAAAATACACTTGAAAGCCAGAGAGGAATATAGCAAACATGGAACAATAGTAATGTTTAATGCTTGTTTCCTTTTCTTAATTCTGCAGGATTTAGAAAACTATATTTTGGAACTCATCCCTACTTTGCCACAACTGGATGGCTTAGAAAAATCTTTTTACTCCTTCTATGTTTGCACAGCAGTTAGAAAGTTCTTCTTCTTTCTGGATCCGCTCAGAACAGGTAGGTCTCTTAAAATGCTTCCACTGAAGCTACTTTTGTTTCCAAAGCAATGTATAGTTGTCCTGGTAGGCTTTTGTTCAGCATTGAAGATTAATCTCCACTGAGGACCATGACTCTTTATTGTGGTCTAGTAATCTACTTTTACAGCTAATGAATTTCTGTGAGATACCTATCAGTTGAGGTATGATAAGAGTTATCTCATAGAAACTGACAAATAAGATACTGTTTCATCATAAGGAGCCATTAGCAGTAGCTATTTTTGTAAGTGTTTAGGTTGAATAGAAAGCACAGCAACCAACAACACAACTGCTTGTCAGAACGTCCAAAGAGCTGTGGAAATGCTCAGGAATGGTTAGTGATGTGCTTTTCCTGTGATTAAATCTGTATGCACCATGTAGACCCACTAGAAAAGGTCTGCAGTTAGGTCTGATAATGGTTACAAGTGCAGCTCCCTCCTATGCCCTCGATTTAAGTCACAAACTGCATGTGTTTTCATGGTCCAGCTGTGCCCCTTGTAAAGGTCAGAATTGTGTGGGTAGCAGCCTCTGACAGAGGTAATTACAAACGTTTGGAGAGGGTGGATGGGAAGTTAAAAGTGCCAGTATTTTGCACAGCTGTTAGCACAGTGTCTGTGCACCAGTCAGAGCTGCACCAGCAGAAGTGCATTCTGCTACCTTAGCTTTGTGTCACAGCTGCGGTTTTGAAGATATAAGAATATCATATCACTTAGGAGACTGTTATTTCATCAAATGTTTTAAGCATGCTTTCTCTACATTTTATTTTACATTTTGAGTTGATGCTGAACATTCACATTTATTTTAATCTAGTTTTCTGGCATTTAAGGCTTCAGGATAGCTCCTGCCAATGTCAGGCTAGTTTTGTCCAAACATTTTAAAAGGTATCTTATTTATCTCTGAAATTAGAGCCTTGTCCTTGATTTTAGACATGGGTTTTGTTTAGCTTTTGTTTCTTGAAAAGGCATCTTTTTCTGCTCTGAATACTTCTTTCTTAAGTAGAAGCACCTAAATGAGAACAGTCAAATGGATATGTTGGCTGAGCAACTGTTAAAATGTATTTTCTTTTTCTTGCTGCAGGGAAGATAAAGATACAGGACATTTTAGCTTGCAGCTTCCTAGATGATTTACTGGAGGTAAAGGTCTCTAACATACATTGTTGTATTTTAATTTACTCTTTCTGAATTCTAACTTTATGTTTCACTTAGTTAAGGGATGAAGAACTTTCTAAAGAAAGTCAGGAAACAAATTGGTTTTCTGCTCCTTCTGCATTAAGAGTTTATGGTAGGTTCCTTTATATGCCAATGCTTTTCTTCTCCTCTTTCTTGTATCATAATGTTAGTCACATTATTACTGCTACTTTTCCTCTGCTTTTGTCATGTTAAATCCTCCTGCTAATTTGTCTTTTCAAATCCTATATTCACCTTTTCAGTTTATCTTCCTGACTTTCTTTATAATTTTGGTTCTCGGCTGTTGCTCTTTATTGTAGTTTTAAAATCTATCACCTTGTTGCACAAGGTACAAGATTCTTCTGTAACCTTCTGGCCTCTTCTGGCTCTATTCATGCCTTCACATCATCTTTAGCTGTTTTTTAATGCTTACAGCATATTTGTATAAAATGATACGCTCTTAGCCTTCTGCTCCTCTCTCAGTATCCACAGCTATTAACTTATATTAGAACTGCTAACACCTCATTATGGGAATCCCACTTCCTCTCCCTCCATGGTCTGTGCTTATTTCTGATGCTTTGTAAATATTATTGTGGATCTAGTAAATTCTCACTTAACTGTGTTAATTTTATTATGGAAATTAGAAAATTTAGCATTTCAATGTTTATTATTCTCTATTGAAAGAGTTTTTTTCTGATGAGGTATATTATGGTTTGCTTTTTTTAATCTCCTTCCTAGGTCAGTACTTAAACCTTGATAAAGATCACAATGGCATGCTCAGCAAAGAAGAGCTGTCCCGGTATGGAACAGGGACTCTGACCAACATATTTTTGGATCGTGTGTTTCAGGAATGCTTAACCTATGATGGTGAAATGGTAATTACATATTTTCCCTTTGTCCACAACATAACATCTTTGGCTTATTGAGTTGAGAAATGTGTAATAGTCAGTGTCTTTAAAAAGTAGCTTGAGGTAAAGTAATTTTTGTTTATCATTGTGCACACAAATGACCATGCAACATATCAGAAAGTTAATTTTCTTAAGAGCAAGGTGATTGTAGTGTGGCTTAAAAATAAATTGTTTGTTTAAAAAAGCAGAGGTGATAGAGAATCCAGACAGCCTAGGATAAAGCCACTTGTAGATTCAATTACAGAAGTGCATATTGAAAAAAATTATAGATGCAGCAGTACTTTTTAGTTAAATGTAATGCTTTAAAAAGAACCAAAGACAAGTGGCACACTTGAGACTAGTGCAAGTTAGCTAAGCTGTCAGCTTCTTCATGAAGATAGCTGTATTTTTCATCGTAAGCTTTCCATAGCTGTGAAAAATGAGAAGTCTAACTAATTTAAAATAACACCTTATATCTATATTTTTTGAAGCTTTACTAATGTTCAGCCACAATTCTTGTCTGCATTCAGATGACTGGAGTGTGAAGTGATAAGTACAAGTTCAATATACAGCCCTTCTGCCACCTGGGCGGTTTTTTTGTTAGAATCACATAATCACTGAGGTCATGAGGCATCCTCCTAGTTGTCCTGTTCTGGACTTGCAACAGTAGGTTAATCTCTCTTGTATGGGGGAGACCAGAGCAGGATCCAGTGCCTGGATGTAGCATAAGCAGTGCTGAGTAGAGAAGGATCACCTTCCTCAACTTGCCACCAAAGCATTTCCTAATGCAGCTGAGGGTGCTGCCAGCAGCCTTTGTTGCAAGGGCCTGTTGCAAAGCTGTTTCCTGATAGTCAGCCCCCAAATCTACAGGTGCATGGGGTTATTCCTCCCCAGATACAGGATTTTGCGTTCCCTCTGCTGAACTTGGTAAGGCTCCTGTTAGCCCATTTTTCCAGGCTGTCAAGGTCCCTCTGAATGCCCAGCACGGCTCTCTGGTGTTACAGGTAAACAAGGTAATTATACACACAGGGCTGTAGGATTTCTGATACAACTGTATCCTGATTGGGAAAACAAGAATCCATACTAATGAAAAAGGAAAGCGTGATACTTATTTGGAATGTTAACTTATGTTTCTAGCACGTAATTTGCCAAAGCACAGACTCTGGTTTAAGGATTATGTACTTAATTAGCCATATATTTCACTACTTGGTAAGTGACCACTAGACATTTAATTTATGATAATGAAAACATTTTATATGTTTTTTCTTCACTAGTTGGGTATGTTCAGTAGTTTAAAGATACATTAAACATTGTCTAAAAGCATATATATGGCATGTTTCATTTGGATTTATGCTTGGAATGCTATTTTGTCTCTAAAATGGCAGGATTTCCTATTATCAGCAGACATTAAAAAGTAACTTTTCTGTGCACATTAGTGGTAGCACCCATTTTGTATTTCATGTTGTCTTTTTCAGAAGATAAACTGATCCCCTAGAATGAAATAGCTGCCAATTACAGAGTTCCTGCTTGCAAAATCAATTTAGAAAGAAGACTGTAATAAACATGATTGTATCTACTTCTAGGACTATAAAACCTACCTGGACTTTGTGCTTGCATTAGAAAACAGAAAGGAGCCTGCAGCTCTGCAATATATTTTCAAACTGCTTGATATAGAGAACAAAGGACACCTGAATGTCTTTTCCCTTAATTATTTCTTTAGGGTAAGTCTCTTTATACAAGTAGACCATTTTCTGTGTTTATAGTGTTACAGCCTATGTGCTTCTGCATGCAGATCCGCAGGAAATCACTTTAAATTGCCAATAGCCACAGGCAGGCTAGTAACGACTTCTAAGAAGATTTAATTTTTTTTTAAAGACTAAAATTGGAAAGATTTCAAAAGGTATTTTCAGTAGTTTATCTGCAGTTGAAATTAACTGGTTTGATTTTGAGTAGGAAAAATATTTCCTATTGATTTGGGTTTTTTTTAAAGTTGAAAATTGTCCTAAGATTATGTGATGATTACCTGTTAAAATCTTTCGTGATAGTTCTAATTGATTATTGACCATGGTTTTAATTTCAACTCTAATCCTAAAATTCACTAAAAGAAATTAAGATAATTAAATTTATTGATAGGCCTATACAGCTGTGGGATTTTTCATTCAGTGCTTTGCTTGCAAAAAGTTTATTGCATTTTTCATAGTCTGCATTTGTACCTGTTGCTTCCAAAATAGATTTAAGCTTAATTTTTTTTAGTTGTTGTTAAAATTAACTTAAGATTGTAAAATCTTCCTCCAAACTGTGGTTTGTGTGTGATGGGTTTTTGTTGTTTTGGATTTTTTTTCTTCTGACTAGTGGTGATTTTGGTTTGGAAAGGGGGCAGGTGTTTTGTTGTTTCATCTTGTTTTTCTCATCAATACCTGAGATATCTTGGGAAGTGCTATGCAGTAAAATAGTATTTTTGCTGTGGATGCTCCAGCAGAGTTATGAGCTTGATGCTTTATTCATGTGCAGGATTCCCTCAGTAGTATCTATTCAGACACAGGGAGAAGCACTCCAAATTTTGTTATATGGATCTTTGTATTATAACTGTGAAAATAAATAATGTCATTATGCTTAGCCGTTTGCTTGAAGGATGAAGAACAAGGTATGTACTTCATGGAGTCAGTAAAGCATTAAGGCAGGATCTTATATCCACTTTATTTCTGTATTGTAACAAGTCTCCTTTTGGCCATGGAATGTTCTAAGTTTTCCTTGAAATCAGAGCAGTTCCTCGACTCTGTGAATGATTGCTTTTCTGCTAGTGTTAAGTGTGAGTAGGTCTGCACCTACAGAGGCTGTGCTGACAAGGCTGTGCAGCTCGTGCTAGTAGAACAGTTTTGTTCATAGCTGTTACTTGCAGATGTAGGCTTGGTGATGCAGATGTTTAAATAGTACCACATTAAAATAATTGATTTGTCTTTCTGCTGATTGGTCATTTTCCTTTTCCCTAGCCTATATTTCATACTGTGTCAGAAATGTAATCTTATGGTTTGAGTGTATTAATATCTTAAGTTTTGAGTGTTGAGGGATAATATATACGAATTGCTCAAACACTGGTCCTAATGAAAGTGAGATTCATATCATACTAATTAAGAACTGTGAACTTAGATATGTATATAATTGATAATGCCTTAACTCACCGCTGCCTCACATGTGAGAGAAAAATGATTGCAAGCTGTACCATGAATGCTTTGTTAGAGGGCAATACAGCTTAAAATGCAGAACCATTTAATAAGTTTCATACATTGTCAGTATAATACTCCACTAGCCATTCCTAACATCTTTTTTTTTTCTAGGCTATTCAGGAACAAATGAAAATTCATGGACAAGAACCAGTTTCTTTTCAGGATGTCAAGGTTAGTTTTACCAAATGGAGGATTGTGTAAAATCTTTGAATAAGCATTTAATAATTTAATTATGTTACGTCGTAATTTCTAGGTTGCTGTATATTTACTTGGAGAGTACTAGAAGTGAGCTGACTTGTCCTACTTATAGGTTTGAAAATGCCTTTCTAGTCAGCAGTTGCTCTGTAAAATAACTGATATGTTCTAGTAGTTTCCTTAATTATAGACAAATTAGCTGTTAAATACATGTTGCTGTTTCTTACACTTGAAGGTACTTGCTAAGTCCATTTTACACTTCTGGGGATCATTCCTTGGGGGACAGGAGGCAGACTGGTGACTGAAACAAACAGCCTATAAAACTGATTACTGCCTACTATATATTTAGCAGTTTTAGTACTTAAAAAAAAAAAGTACAAGAGCTTCTACAAAACTTAGCTCATACAAGTGAACTGAGTTTCATTTTGCCACTTCGAGGCTGAAGCCTCCCCAGAAAAGCAAATTCTTACTTGAGATGTGGGAGCTGGGGACACTGCTCTGAACTGTAGCCAATCAGTCAGTGTGCTTTGTATCTTAAATGCTTTGGGGCTTAACAGCTGCTTTTTGTAAATTGGTGTGGGTGGCACTAGTTACCCAAAAATCATTCTGTATATGGTATGAAATAGCCATTATTCTGCTCATTAATGTGTGTGGCTTTTCTCCCAATTTTGACTTGTCTTTCATAGGATGAAATCTTTGATATGGTGAAGCCTAAGGACCCTTACAAAATCTCCCTTCAAGACTTGATCAATAGCAGTCAAGGAGACACTGTTACCAGCATTCTAATTGATCTGAACGGGTTCTGGACCTACGAGAACAGAGAGGTCCTTGTGGCAAGCGATAATGACAGCGCTGCTGATGTTGATGATACGTGACTTCGACAGGGAGCAGCCTGTATCCACAGAGATCTCAGTCTGATGGGCCAACTGTTGGAAGCTGGAAGCATTCATTATCTGAATTAATTCCTCTTCCATTTTACTTCTCTCCCTTCCTCCTTTGCCCCCATATATGATATAAAATGTGGTACGTACACTAATCACAGAACCAATTTCTGAAACCAAAAATGCAAGTGTTGTTTAAGAGGCAAAAATAATCTTTTTTTAAAATAAATATTTTTGGACTTTTTTCATGTGTACCAAGCCCTATTCTTATTTAAATACCTTATTCTAAGTGTGAATTAACCTGAAAGTAAGAATGTGGTTCTTGGAACCTTCAGTACTGGCCTGTATCCACTCAGCCATCCCAAGCCTCCCTCTTCATTCTGCATGGCTTCCTCTAATGACAGCATTCTGTTGTGAAGACACAAGTTTTCAGTAAGAAATAAAGAATTTAGACCATTTTCTTCTATGCATGACCAGCCTTAAGCGTGTAACAGGAAGGATAAGTAAATTATTGAACTGGATAGTTACCTAATTTTAAGAGGTTTATTAGCAGAAATAAAACTGCACGAGCTTTAGATGTAGTTAAAACTAATCTAAACATCTGCACAGAGGCTTTCACCAAGTTAACCTCCTGTGCAAGTATTTTATGTAATCTGTCTTAATTGTACATCTGAGCTACAGCAGTAGTTAAAGCTGTAAAACTCTCTTAATCCTTAAGAAAGCCACAGAAATGTTTCAGCTTTCAGACAGAATTACAATAGCTCCAGGCCAGAAGTGCTTACAATCCTGCATTATTTATTAGTTTGAGGTAGTGCTGAACACATGAGAGTCTAAGGAAAGGGTGGGGGTAAAACGATATTTTGAAATCTGGTGCCTGAATATTCAACCAGGATGTGTGACTTAGTAAAGATGAAAACAGTAAACAGGCACATGCACCTGTGTACAGGCATAAGGTTTCAAAGACCACACAGTTTTAAAGGAAAATCCATAGCCAACTTCCAGTTCAAAAATTATATTAAATATAAAATAACCAATTAATGCATTTACAGAAAAATTAAACCAATATGAAAGTAACAACTTTCATACAGTTTGCAAAAAAAGGAAGGATTAAGTTAAGGCACAGTGAGTAATACAGTATTTCATATAAAGAAGGCAGTGAGAGCATTTGTTATGCAACAAATAGTAGGAAAAGGAGGTAAAAAAAACCAACTGACATTAATTTATTGGAAGAGAAGCAAAGTATCCTTCAGCTGTCAAGGTATTACTCAAGCTATTTGATGTTTTCCTTCTTTGATGCTATAAGAACTCCTAGCAAGCTGGTTTTCCATGTATTCCCCAGGTGTTGAATCAAGCTCTCCCTTGCAGATATTCAGGGCTAAGGAGTGATTTTACACTCTGGTCTGCACCCTCTGTCTTAAAATTTAGAAAAAGCAAAGAATGGAGTACTAAAACAGATGGACTAGAACTGATGATTGAATCCTCCTTAGATTTTCTGTAGTACTGGAGAGCTACAGACAGATGAGAGGAAGAATTTGTGCTGTACAGGACATTAGTTCAGGCCGAGGGTCATCTGAAATATGTCATTAATTCCAGAAACGAAGAGCCAAGTTACCTGGCCTGTGATGTTACATCAGGCTCCTTAGTTGGCAGTGGGAGCAAGGCCAGGGACATGTCATGATACACAACAACCCAATATCACTGAGGACTATTTAAACTTTTTTTTATAAATAGCAAGGACAGAAGTAATGTTCTACATGGTAACTAGTGCAGGTTCTCTGCTCCTTTACCTACAACAGCTGTCCACAGAAAATGACTGGGACAATGACCTCTGATTGTTGCAAAGTAAACCAATCACCTTTTACAAGCTACAGGTATAACAGTACCTGTAAAATAGCAGTAAAATAGCCTTAATTGGTATTAGATGTGGAGCTACCTGCACTTCATTTAGACAAAAATAAAAATTTCTGTTGTTGCAAGTGCAGTATCACAACACATTATATTTATTTAATAGAAGGAAAGAGTCCTAAGTTTGGCTTTGTTGTTTCTAGTTATATATGTATTCTGTGCTAACAGGATGAAAACCATCTGCAGTGGCACATCCCTTACTGGCAATTTAACATTCAACACATAGTTTGAGATTACTCAAGTACACAGACTTGTGTAATTGATGTCCAAAAAAAGTTCATTGTTCTAGACTGGTACTTCATAGAGTGTCCAGTGCACTTAATATCACTTAGCAAGATTTTAGTTTCTTTCCCAGGACCACTGAGAGCATGCATTCAAGCACATGGGTCTCTTAATTCTTGGTCTTGAGAACATCCTACACTGATGTTAGTTCTGAACTTTTCTACAGCACTGGAGCAGCTGAGCATTGTTAGCCTCCAAGAGTGCTGGTACTTGTTAGTAAGTTCTTAAGGGTGCTTATAGCCTCCTGGAAAGTGGGGATTTTTTTACTTAAAAACCAAAAAGTCTGTGGACCCTTTAATCTAATTAACATTAAATCTAACATTTTTCTCTTGTGTTAACAACAGAAAAAACTACATGCATACAACAGTGACAATAAATAGGGGGAATAAGACTCTATTATAATTTGAGTTACAGGATATTAATTCCTATTAATCTATTCATAGAGAGCCGAGTTGCAAACAACGTGCAAATCAGGTTTTTAGAAGTAGGAAACAGCACTGCCTCTGCAATCCACAGGTGTTAAAGAGACACAGCAATTCAAAGAAAAGACATTTCTACTTTACACAGAAATTAGTTCACATTCAATTTTAGACCAAATGTTTGTAGTGCAATTTTCATTTTAACTGAAGTGCCAATTTGGCAGCATGCCTCAGCCTTTATTAGGCAGACAGACTGAACAGACATCATCTAGCTCTCTCCTGATCAATAAGAATGGTAGGAGTTGTATTTCACTGAACAAGCATAATCCTATTTTTCCTGTTTATAGGCAGACTGTGACACCTGACAGTTCTTATTTCCTACATTATACAGAGCTGTACACTTAAGGAGGGACAGGAACTACATCTTGTTTATTTTCCGCAGTGGGCGGGCAATCTCCCTCATTTTCAAAGTTTACATTCACAAATGAAGAGCATGCTGTTGCTCCAGGCTGGTCTGTCTGGACAGGAGCTTCAGCCTGTGGCCTGTTTTGCTGTTCCTGATGCTGCCTTTCTGCTTCTTCTGACATCTTGTTTTCCTGTTCCTCCTCTTCCTCCTAGAAAGAGATAACCAGATTCATATGCTACTATTTACCACTTAGATTAACTTGAAGTCTTTCCATAAGAGCATACCAGTTGCTATTACAAGGTAAGGACATTTGTTCCACTAGAAAGCAGTCACTAGTTGATCATAAGATGAGGTACATTCCAGAACTCCCATCATGGGAGGAAAAAAAAAAATCACCAAAAGTGAAGGATTAAACCGTGTTAAACAAACACAGAAAAAAGACACGTGTCTAGATAAGCAGTTTTAGTTAATAGCAATAGTGATAGGTCTACCTCCTCTAAAGTTTTTTCAGCTCTCAATTAAAAAAAAAAAAGCTTTAAATATGTTTTCCATCTCTTCTAAATTAAGATTATTAAGGGTTAGGTTTCTTTGCCTAAAGCACTGGCTACCTATCAGTATTGTCCCATTATGCTTTAGAACAAATGGTAACCTCATGTTCAATTTACCCATGAGACCGTGTTGAACAAGTTTTAGAGTTGGAAAGTGTATTGCTAGCAGCCCCTTTAACAGTGTTCAGCAACTGTCCATCCAACTTTCTGACAGTGTTGACTTAAGAATGCATGGTACAAGAGAAACAGAGCAGAGGTCAGGACCCACCCATTTCTAAGACTGGTGAGCTGGAGAGAAAAGGCTGATGGATAAGAAAGCGTTAATCATGCATCAAATAAAAACTGGAGGCAAGCTGAAGTTGAGGGTCTAAAGCTTCATTTTAATGCTAGAACACAAATTTTATTTTTTAGAATACCAGGGAAGACAAGTTGGGAGAAAAGGACTACAAGAACCCTAGCTCACACACATACCTCTCTCTTCATTCTGTAATACTCATCAATGGCATATTGGTATTTTGGTGTGCTTATTCCCAGAACAGATGCAATCTTTTCCCCCAGGAAATCACACACTAAAAATAAAGAGAGGTTTATGTAGGATTAGTACCTAGAAAATTCTTAAACGGAGCTTTATTATAAAAACTACCACCATCTTTCCTGAATGGTTTTCTGTAGTCCTACTTCACTTACTTACAAAATAAAACAAAAATCTGTGAGGTTAATCTCCTTATAGGTAATTATTAGCGGAATATACTAATAATTGTTCTTTAGGATAAAGAATGAACAAAAGCAGAAGAATATGAAATGCAATGAAAATATATATGGTGGTAGTGTTTGAATTGTGCTAGTTTCAGCCTTGGATCTAAGTTTGTTTTGCTAAGAATTTGTTAAAGGGTAAACCTTGAGCTGAACTTTAACTGAAAATTAAGGTTAGACAAAAGTACATGGGTATCAACTGTACTGGCAGTTCAATCTAGTGGTCCTAGCAAACTAGACAGTATTTATTGACATAAGCATACTTCAAGTCAGTTTTAACAATGTTCTGTGTTGCATACTAATGGATTCATACAGTATTTATGTTTCAACTGTCTCAATTTTCAAGCTGTAGGCTACATTCAGTGCTACTTTGCTAAAACAGGTAGGGCACAGTCAAAAGTATGGAACAGAGATAAGCTTGTGTCAGTCAATTTCTTTACCATGGTGATGGCTACAGATAACACTGGTTGAGTCAAGGCAAGCAGAAAGTCAAATATTCTGCACTTCAAATTGTGAATCTGCCCCAAGGATGCAAATGAGTTAGTCATCTTCAGGGAAAAAGAGAAGTCAGTCACTGACTGCTTCAATGAACATTCACAATAACTAATTCTAGAGATATCCTGGCATCCTGAGTGCTGTGCAGAAGACCAGTTCAAATTACAGAGGTAAGAGCCAAAACTGAAGTGCAAAGAAGAAAGGACTGATTTTCAAATTCATAAAGGACTTCTAAAAAAAGGAAAAGCAATATCTACCCTTGCATATGAAGAACAGATGCGTCAAGGAATATAATTACACCACACATTAGAGAAAAAGCATTTCTAAAAATAAGAATAGGTTAACTACTACAACAGACTGCCAAAAAATATTAAAATATTCAAAATTATCTGTACAATGGCAGAAACTCTGTGATATTTGCGAAAAAAAAAACAATGAAGATACTTTACCTTGGAAAGAACACAAACTATGACAAGCACTTTTAAAACTTGGCAAAATTTTAAGAGGTCCACGAGTCAAATCAATGCCTGTGCAGTGAGTTTAAGACCCTTGACAACAGTCCTGTTTATTTTGTAACCTCAGAAGTTCATAGTATGGCACACAACTAGATGTGTTCTTGGGATACTTTCCAGTTGTCTTCAGAAAAACTGTCAGATTAGTTACACCAGCCAGCATTCTTTTTAGGTAACATCACACAAAATGGTTCCTTACAAAATCTAACAGAAAAACGATATATTCCCTTGCCAACATCCATCTATCTCCATATGAAGAAAAAGGGGGAAAAGTGTTCATCAGAAGAGTACTTTCTATTCATTCTTCCATGCAAGAGTTGTTTATTAAAAGTAAAAAAAAAATTAAAGGTGCCTAAGGCAGGAGAGTACATCTCCACAGATTAAATACAGTTCAATTCATACTGCTGAAAAAACAACAAGCAGAACCCAAAGATGATTTACAGACTGTCAACATGACTTTGTGACTTTCAATATTCCCTTTCTGCTTTACCCAAGAATTAAAGAAAGCAATACCTGATAAGGTTGATGTAGCAACTCGCAGCATGTGAAACCACAAGTAGGGTCCCCATGTGAGTGTTGTCTGCAGGAACAAGAGGAGTATGAATATGTACAGCTCTATGGCCATGGCACAAAACAACACATGCAAAACCTCAAATGGCTTGAGAGGAAAGACCTGCAATGTTTTCTGTTTTCCAGATACTACCATGTTTTTGCTTTAAAATAAGTACAGACCAGACAAGTGAAGCAAAGTATCACCATAAGATATAAATATAACCATGGTTTCCCTCTGGGAAAATTTCTTTCATGGCTTTTTGTTTCCCGCTTCCAGATTTGGGAAATGACAAGCAGCCAACTCAATCCCTGACTAGGAAAAGCTTTCCACAACGCTCTGAATTCCATGAGGCCAAGAGGAGAAGTGAGGTAACAAATAGTCCCTCATTACAATAATGAGTGAACTGCAAAAGACTGTTTAAAATCAAACCAAACCTTCAAACCTCTGAGGAAGAGGCTGCTTTAAAACATTTACAACCAAACAGGAATTAGCCCTTGAAACTGCACCTGAAAAACAAAACCAGGAGCCCTGAGGGAGGGGGGAGTTACCACAGCTCTGAGAAAGGATGGAGAGGCTGCCAAGCAAAGCACCTGGGGTGATGTGAGCCACGAGGAACACAACATGAATAAACAGGGCTCAGCTGGGGTCATCTGAAGCATTTGCATGTGAGTGAGGAAGTTTCTGTGAGGAGCCTGCACACCAGGACACACAACATGGGACACAAACATGAGGAATTGGAGATCCATGGGCAGCTGCAGGGGTAGGATCCCCTCAGGATCCCAGGGATGCACTGAATGGACTGAGTGCTGCTGCGGAGGGATACAGACTGGGTAGGAAGGGCTGGCCAGGAAGACAAAGAAAAGGAATTGCTCTTTGCATGACTGGGGTGTATTCACAGCTACAGCAAAAATACTGCAGCCTCCACACAAACTGATATATAGATATATACATAGTAAATGAAAGATTTCAAATTAAATTAATTTTAAAATAATGGGTGTGCACAGGCTATGCTTTTCATCAAGGGAAGAGACTGTATCTGTTTAAAAAAAAAAAAACAAACAAGACTGTGTAATAAAAAGAAAAAGGGGAAAAGCAGATTCCAAGCTAATGGGGAAAAAATTGTAGGCTTTCCCTTTCGTGAAAAGGCAAATTCAACTTTCACAGTGAACTAAAACATGTTTGTAGTTAACATGTTTGCTGTTAACAATAGCTGTTGTATTCAGGTGAGCCCTTTGGTAAATATTTCCCTCCAGAAAAGATCTCAGTAGAAGTCCCTTTCTTCTGGAAAGTAGCAATTAAAAGTGTCAGCTTTTATTAAGTAAAACACATTAGCTCTACTCAGCTACATAAGTATTTTTAACTTGCTGCTAAGAACTGTTTGGTAGTAAGCTTTTTCTATGATCTTATTTAACAGATATGTGTACAGGAACAACCAATATTATTGTTAATAATACAGCTACAGAGACTATCTGGTATAGCCTCAGTACACATGTACACAAGCTACTAGACTTTGGTGCTTTCCAAGCATAGTCTCTACAAGTCAGTGCAGCAAGAAACTGTCTGTCAAGCCAGAAACTCTAGTTGGGCAGGCTGACAAAAAGCCAGATGCTATATATTTTTGGCAGTGGATATGGAAAATGTCCTGCCAAGGTAAAAGTGTAAGCAAAACCAGCTGCTATCCTGCTTACACAAAAGCACCTCCAGCTCATTGATTATGTGCTCAGTTGGCAGAAAGGCTAACGAGGAGTTTGTTCAGTTGAAGAAGTCAAAAAAAGTGCTGGAAAAGCTTGTTGCCACAGGTGCAAATAATGGCACTGACAGGGCTCTGCACAATCCTTCATGATGAGGGGACAGGGTTAGAAAGCATTCATGCAGGGCACAGGACAAACAAGGGCCTGCTGTGTGCTGTAAGAAAGAAGTTACAAGAGCCCCCATAGTATTTCAGAGTGAAAAGACAAGCTGAACTTCAACGTGACAGAAGTAAGACCCAGAACATTCTAACAAGTTTGTGGTAACACAAACGTGGCTAACAGCTGAGGCTCGGCACACACAGAGGTTCTATTTCTACTCTTACCCCACCACTGGGGAAGAGCTCAAAAACTGGAACTCAAACATGTTTCATTAAATAGGAAGCTCTTCTAAGTTCAGCTTCGTGGGAAGCTCTGCTTTGTGACAAAGCCCAAGCAGACATTTCCCCATCCCTGACAGGCAAGGCTTTGCCAGACTCCTCAGCTGAAAAAGTAACTTTCTTTCCAGTGTCTCAAAAGGCAATATAAAATCATGAGAGAGGCTACTTCACAGGAAATCAACAGGAGAAAGGAGATGGTTTGGAGAGTAAACCACCAGGAACAACCAGGAACATGGGAATGCATCCAAGGAACCTCCTTCCTTTTCCACGCATTCCCCCTTTACCTCTTCATGGTAAACTTGGGTGCCTTCCCAGAGCACCTTGGAGATGGAGGCAGAAATGGCAGACGAGAGGCAAGAACTGGTACTGAGGAAACTGGAACCATTCAAGTGACATGAGCAGGGCTCTTAAGCAATGGCTCGGTACAAAATAATCAAATTAATCCTTGTCAGTGAAGTAGCTTTAATACATTCTGCTGGAAACTGGAAAACCATACCCAAGTCAGGTCCCAGAGACCTGCAGAACCACATACCCAGACACTGCATGTCACCTTCCCTTGGCCAGCCAGAGAAGCCTTAAGCTTCACTCTTTAATCAACTCAAGGATGCAGCAATATTGTATTTCTTGACAGGAAACATGGGACAGTATGAAACACACACACTGTTTATAGTTATTCTCCTGCAATCAGTCTATTTAGTAGTGTTTCTACAATGTTTAATTATATTACTCAGCTATCCTGACTTTATTTTGTTGTTAAAATGGAAAACATAATGGTTTTGACAACAGATTTTTAAATTACTAAAAATATTAATGTATAATTTTAATTTAAATAGGAATGCACATAATAGATTCAATAATTGATAAAACCAAGAGGCCTCTGGTTCAATAACAGAACATGATTTTGTTTCCTAGTGTGAGGCTGCTGAAGGGAGCATACGTGTTCTCTTGAATTTCTGAGTGCACCATGTTCCTAAACAATCCACATATGTATTTATTTTTGGCAGATTTCAGCCCTAATAAACTTTCAAAAGTATGTAGGGTTTCTTTGTGTCAGAGAAAATGGCAATATGAGAAAAATAATAATTTCCTGATTTAGGAAAAACAAAATCTTGTATTTAATAGTTAATATACACACCAAATAGATATATTTTCATTGTTTACTGGGCCAAGATAAAGTTTAAATTAATTTATTAATTAGTTTAATCAATGACTGTTCAATGCTATAATAGATTCTTTTGTGTAAGACCATGTAAAAATGTGGCATCTAAGACAAGCCAGTGAAAACAAGATCAGGAACACACATCCTCCATCAAGAGCTTCTACCATTTTATGAGTAGTTGTTACTTGGTCAGCGACTATTTTTCTCCTCCATCCTCAAATTCATAAAAAAAAACAGAGTTCAATGGTCCTCAAGAGAGAAATTTTTGCTATTTGAAGTTAAAGCCCTTTTAACTACAGGATATTAAGATAACCTTCCTGCAAGCATGTGTTTCAATCTTTCTGAAAACTGAAGGTTAATAAAATCAAATCCCTCCTGGAGCTTTGCTGCAGATGTCTTC
Source organism: Peucedramus taeniatus (assembly GCA_013400575.1). NCBI lineage: Eukaryota > Metazoa > Chordata > Aves > Passeriformes > Fringillidae > Peucedramus > Peucedramus taeniatus. The sequence continues at coordinate 74,429 of WBNO01008882.1, forward strand.
TTGGGATGGATTCTAAAGTTACCACACCAAAGTCATGCTGCTCACAGTTCCTCTGTGAATACTTACACTCCACCTTCTGCCTACTCATCTAATAGGTGAATGCAGCAAAGAGTTTACACCAAGTGTCCCTTCAGGGATAAACAGAAGGTTATCTTCTTAATAAATACAAAATACAGTTTTGGTGGACAAAACCAAAAGAAAATATACATATAGACTGCAAACATCTACATTTTAGGACAAAATACTCAAAAATACATTTATACTATTAAAGCATTTGAATTTCGGTGTGAGAACATTCAGATAATATTGAATGCTATTATCTAAAAAATAATATCCTGTGTTCTGGATTAAAAAACACAGAACACAACAGAATGGACACCCCAGTCCAACAATGTTAATGAATGGACTGCTGGCCTATAGAAGCACCAAAGTTGTTTCAAAGAAAATTTAAAACCCAGCTCTTTTTGAGAATTTGTTTTGTTATGAGTAACAGGAATCCACCACACCAAGTGCTCTGGTTATGGTTTTACCAGGATATATACATACTACTTTGCTTAGTAAGAAACAAATAGCCATTGCCTGCTAAGCTCTAAAACACAATTAAACCAAGGTACTTACTGAAGACATTTCTTTACAACACAGCAAAATACTTGTTTCCCTTAAACTCATTCAAAAACTTCCAGGATGCTAATACCAACAGAGCTTTGAAATTTCATGATGGAAAGTTTCTATTCAAAACATTAAATGTGCTTTTATTAAAAATAAACTGGTCCAGAAACAGCTATTACTTGCAACATACTTTTTTGTATCCCAACTGAGATAACAAGTTTTAGACATGCTGGTCTCAGCAACCAGACTATTTAATTGCTTTTACAGAAATCCTACAAAAAAGAAAAACACTTTAAAAGCAGCTGTTGGCTAAAACACCAAAGCTCAGCTTGGACTAACATTTCTTCAATTGTCTGGCTCAGCTGGGATACACAAAGCATGCAGGAGATAAAGTAAGCCTCACTTAATGGCAACCCCTGCTCTAATCAAGTTCATTCTGTCCGAGGTAAAAAGCAATACATAATAAGGCATAGAGTGCTCCACAATAAACTACTCTGGTTTGGGGGGGTCCTTTTATTAAAATATGTATTCAAAATTAAGGATTTAATAAACTATAAAAGGAGAATAACACAATCTTAACTCCACCATACAATATCCCTTTTGGTATTCAGAAAAGAAATCTGCATTAGGAAAGGAGGGGAACAATCATGCAGCATTCCTGGCTCTTGTGCACACCTGAGGGCTCTTTAGTTAAGTGTCCATTTGCACAGCAGCCTGCATGTCTCTGCCCTCACAACACCTACACCAAGCCTTGTGAGCCTTCTGTCACTGCATCACCATGGAACTCTTCCACTGTCAGGAAATGGCACAAAAAATCACACACATCTTGTTCCCTGCTCATCATAATTGGGAACAAAAATCTCTCAGACATCCATGGATATCTGACATGACTGCCTAGTGGGGAACAGACCTCACAGTGAAGATACCTGAACATTACCATAATAGTCAGTAAGTTTCAGCTTTTATTTGAGATCCTTAAGGAGGAAAAAAACACCCTAGTACCCAGCAAGGCAGCTTAACATCTTACTCATTGGTTGTGATTACAATACAGTTATTTTCCAACTATATACTTTGTGTGTATTTAATACTGATAATATCCTACCTGGTATCAGGCTAATGTTATTTTTTGTTGTATACAATTACTGCCTACCAAGAAAGAGGGCAATGCCATCAATCCATACAAAACGCATTGCAACAGCTCCACTCGTGGAACCCCCAATCCCACCTGAATTCCCACTGGAGCTTAGTTCTCAACCCACCTTTTTTCTTCTTCAAGATAAATTAATTTTACAGAGGGGAAGAGAGGTACTGCTGACAGTCAATGCAAGCCTCTTATGGTACACCAGTTCTTCAGAAGAGCATAAGCAGAAAGTCAAAAACTTCATTGCCTTCAAGAAAGCCAAGCTCTCCCAGGATGGATACATGTATTAATAAATACAGGGTCTACTACTGTAGAGTAAATAGAAAGCTTCAACCCCAACATTTTTTAATTATGGATTCCCAAACAATGGTGCAGGAGTCATTTCAACAGCAGAGTCAAGTAGAAAGCAGGGCACTGTTTTCCGTGCACGCAAGGCCTCTTCTCTGAAGTGTGGGAAAGCAGCTGCACTGCAGGGTCTGCCCCCAGAGTGCAGCCAGGCAGGAGGAGCTGCTGCACAAAGCCAGCACTCCTGGCTGCCTGACCACACAGCAGCACACCAGGGAGCACCCAGCCAGCCTGGGAGCCTCCACCTCCGTACAGGCACCTAAGGGCAGAGAGGGCCAAGAAGAGAACTCTGCCAGGGGGCAGGGAATGGGACTGCAGACTCAATTTACCGAGGCAAGGATTGCTGCAGAAGGGTAGAGCTGGTTGGGACACCAGTAGCTGTCATAAAAGAAACATGAGACTGGGCATGTGGAGAGATGAAGAGCAGGATGTGGATCTTCTCTGGGACTGACTGTCAGAGTGGGGGGAGATGCTGCTGCCAGTGTTGGCACATCTGGCTGTAAGCTTTGCAATCACACTATCACTACAAAGTGGTTTATCACACAGGCCAACAGAATAAAACAGATTATATACTTCATTTTACCTCTAAGTATAGATCCAGAATCATTGACAAAAAGGAAAATGCATTTTAGCAGCTACAATGCACACTACTGACTTTAATTATTGAGACTTCACTTGAATCTGGACCAATAGAAGGAAACTCCATTCACAGACTGAGCAACATCTCAACAGCTTACAACACAGATGAACATTACTTACATGGATTAGGCAGGTCCTTCAAAATCTGGTTTTTATGTATCACGAATAACATCAGTCTTCCTTTATTTCTGCAAGTCATCTGTTTCTTTCCCTCCTATACTCTTTTAATTATATCGAATTGTTGTTATGGTGACCCTAACTTGCAGGTTTAACTCTTCAGTGGCAACAAGCATACAAAAAAAAAGTCTCCTTTGCAATTTTTTTTTTAATCAACAGTATAAATCAAGGAGATAGAAGGCAAGTATTATTAGAAAGGGAAATGGTGGAGAGAACAAACTAGAACTGTGAAGAAATTAAACCCATTTCTAATTAATAAGGCTACTTTAGTGGAGAAAAACTCCAGGACAAAACTTCCCAGTAGTACTTTTCTCAGATTTCTGAGTCCATTAAGCCAATCAGATTATTAGAATTTATAATACTAAAGACTGTATCAGATTTGTGACACAAAAAATTAAGTATAAAATGTTTATAGCTGCCCAGTAAACCAGAAGTAGCAATTTATCAAGTAAAATACCTACAGGATCTACAGGTGGCAACAGGTCTTTTTTCTCTTGTTCATCTTCCTCTTCATCTGTGCTATATTCTTCCATTGTTTCTCCACTTGCAAAATGAATAACCCTCCTTGGAATTTTCTTTTTCTTTCCTATGACACCCAGCTCCACATTCTCAAAGCCGCTTTCTCCCTTTGAAAGTTGCTATAAAGGGAAAAAAAAAATCATTATCTCAAGTACATGTTTCTGGAACTGGAAAGTTTCCCCTTAACAAAATTCATGAGATATTTAAAATATTTTAGATTGATTAGTACTTACAGTGGACATTTATAAGAGCTTGCCTGTAGGTAAAAGACTGAAACATTCTTGTTTGCAGAGATGTAAAAACTGATCGCTTCTCTGAAAGTAACAAAAAGGTTTCTTCTGGGGGGGGGCATGTTTCATTAAATAATTTGATAAGCATAGAAATGTCAATATTTATTAAATATTTATTAAATATTATTTCATATTTATTGATGGGTTTGGAATTAATATCTAATGAAATTAATCAAGTAGCTCATAGGCTGTAGCCACCTCTTTGCAAGCTCAGACACCTGTAACACAAAAGAGAGCTGAATAACTAAGCAGCCAGGCTCAAGCTCTAAAAAGATGCAAGAAGGAATCTGCCCCTGTGGGCTTTCATCAGCAACCATGATTAGCACAAGGGACCAGGGTAAAAGGACAACACTCAGTTTTGTGGCTAAGAACATACAAAGTGAGAAGTACAACGTCTGGCTTGTTCTCCAACTGCTGAACGCTACAATGCAGTCTTTGGGTCACAAGCATTAGGAATATACACTTCTAGTTCAAAAGCCAGTCAATAAATCTTTAGGCTAGTCACTTCTGCAGGCAGAGAATTTTAGTAAGGTTTTGTATTGCAGCTATCAAAACAGAGCCCTCATCTTGGTAGAGCTTTTAGATGCTAGTGCATCAAATGCACAAAACTGTGGTGAAAACACTTCTGTCAGGCAGAGAAGGCCACAGAGGTTAGGAAATGCCAACTACATGTTTATAATGTACTATGAAGGTTTTTAAAAATGCATGAGGTCATGTAATTTGAAACTGTATCATAAGGAATGACAGGCGTAGTGTGTGCAGAATCCAGGTTGCATAAAATGCATTCCAATTTCCAACCTCTTCCCTATACAAACCTAATGACCTCCACAGAGCACAATTCAAAATTACAAATAAAAATACATTTTATCACACAGCTGTAAGACATCCCTTAATCACTGCAAGTGCAGCATCCCCATCCTCATCTCTCATGCCAGATTACACAACACAGCTTTGCAAGGCAAGCAGGCTTGCCTAGCCGGGAAAGACAGTGGGCATGGGAGAGAGAGAGGCAGCAGAGGGTCCTGGGGAGCAGAACTGCTTCCTTCATTGCAGCCACGGATTCTTCTCATGCCCACAGAGAAGAGGGAGGGCAGGCAGAGATCACGTGCTGAGCTGCACAGCGCGGAGAGGGAGCGCACCCATTCATCACCGCTGCGAGCCCTGTACACCGCTCCTCAAAACTGCAAGTCATCCCAGCTTCCCCAGCACCTCTGCAGCCGTGCTGGCACGCTTCAGGCATTTTCCTGGAGGAGCAGAGCACAATCCAGCAGCAAGTTTTCAGTGGGGTAACTCAGTTGAAACAGGATTGTATTTTCAGGCAGAATCACATTTTCACGTAGAAAGACAAAATTGGCTATCTGGGGCCCAGTGCAATCTCTCTGCTGTCTATCAGTCCTGGGAACAGAGCAAAGCTACAGAAACACAAATGCTGAAAACAGTGAAGCAACTTGAGCACAGGGAGCACTCCTTGCTGCCATTATAAAAGTGCCACTTCCCGTGACTCAGTTCTGCATCTTTTTGTGCAAAAAGCACCAGAGAATCAGCTTTTCATGAACATTCCACACTCCTTTATTGGCATCATACAATGACACTGTTTTTATATTTAGGCACAGTACTGAAGAGCACTGTTCCTTGCAAACACGGCATCATAAATATCACCGTGATTAATAACAGCAAGCAATGTGAGCCCCTCCTTAAGAGTTCCTCTAAAAGCACAGTCTCTTCATCTGATTTTGGCTCATTTTGTGCAAATGCCTCAAATACTTTAACTTTTAAAAAAATGTCCTTTAATATTTCAAGTTTTAAAAGCAAGCTTTAGTTCCCTGAACACTCATTCCACACTCACACTACCCACAGTAAGCAGCTCCATACAGCTGGTACTGGTACAACATTTCAGACAAATGCAGCAGCTCAAGACAGTAAGGATTCACCAAGGATCAGTGAATCTGGTTCCCTTAGTAATCTGTCTCAAAGTCCTACATCACAGACAAAAATAATGTATGTCATCTGTTGCTTTGGTTATTACCTAGTCAACAAGCCTGAGTGTTGGTTTTAGTCATCACTGGCCTTTTAAGTTTCACCTCCACAGCAATAAAAGCCAACTCTTCCAGGTATGAGCAGAAAGTTCAGCACCAATAAATTTTATCTTTCCAAAACTGTGGTAATGCAAACCTGTTCTAGGGTTATCAGCTAGATTCCCTTTATAGCTCAAATGTTACAGCATTTCTTGTTTGAGAATTCATACTTTTGATCTTCCTTTACGAATTTGATCTTCTTTTCCAATTTAGGAAGTTTTTACGAAGATCTTTCTTCTAGTGCATGGCTTTAGTCAGGTTTCTGACCTCATTTTTTTCTCACAGGCTCCTCCTTCTCAGACACATTATATGCTCTTGAAAGACTCAGCATTTGTGCCCACATCACAGAAGTATTTACTTTGGCTTCTATTCTGGCAACTGTTAGACACCAAGGAGGGTCACTCTTGTGCTTTTGCCACATCAGCTAACACTCCTAAGGTACTCAGTAAACACTGTAGGGCGACTCCCCTTTCTTTTAAATGTCCTCTTGGAATTTTTCTTGGCTTTATGGCCCACATACAAACCTTGCCCATCAGGCAGTCAGGATCTGAAACTCATGTTCCTTGTTTACCCCCTTTACACCCACTCTACCTCACCCTTTGTCCAGAAACAGACAGAGAGCAGGGAATCTTTTGATAGTGCTGATACAATACTCAGCACAATAGAATCTTAGTCTACATATAAAATGCCAAAATAAATAAACTACAATTAAGGATAAGGTGTGCCTGGACACCTGCAGGCAAGAGGGAGAGCTGACACAAGTAGTATTAGGTGATGCAATAACATAAAGTTTCATGAAGGATATGAAGAAGAAAAGTAAAATGTAATAGGGAGACCAGGCTATTGACTTTGGCATCTTTTAACCTGTCAAATGCAGGAGTCCTTGTAAGAGCTTATGACCCAAAGTGCCAAAGTGTTGATGTCCACTGTCCGTGAGAAAGATGAGTAATTCAGTGTGCACAGATCTACTGACCAGATACTGCTTGTCAGCAGAAAGCTGGTAATAGCTAATGAAAAATATTTCTACCATGCTATCATGGCTGTCTCACTGATTTTTTGGATAATTTTTTTGGCTAGGGTTGGGGGGGCTGTTTAGACTTGAGCTGTTTGGGTTTCTTTTTCATATTGCTTGACTTTCCACCCTTGTGTTTTAACTGAAATTAAACAGCGTAAGTCTTTCAGAAACAAAAGACGAGAGAGCCGGAGGACGACTATGAGAAAAGACACCCTCCCGAAAGCCTTGGAAAGGCAGCATAAGCGGGGCAGGGGCAGCCGAGGCCGGTGCGAGGAGCGGCCGCGGCAGGGACAGCGAGCCTGGCTGCGCTGTAATTAAGAGCTGCTGTCCCTGATCACCTCCCACGCCTTCGCCAACTTGACAGCACGGAGGGAAGTGGAAACCTGTCTCACTCTAATATTCATCAGGCTCGTTTGTCAGAGGCATTGTCCGCCGACGAGCAGGAGACACCGGAGACACGCGTGCCCGCCGCGCTGTCTGTAATTACAGCGCGCTGGACGGAAGGGCAGACTGGCTGACAGACAGGCACACAGACAGGCAGGCAGGCAGACAGACAGACAGACCTCCTCTCCCGCGGCCGGGCCACCGCACCCCACCGCCGCAGCGGGGAACCGGCGCTCCCCCAGCCCCGCACACCCCGGCAGATCAGGCCGCGGCCACCACCCACGCC
>WBNO01008882.1:81984-100703 GCA_013400575.1 Peucedramus taeniatus
GGGGCGGTGCCTGCGGCCCGCGGGGCTGGCCGCGCTCAGGAGCCGGGACCCGCCCGGCAGAGACCGGGGCGCCGCTCCCGCCGGCTTGGGTCATTTCGCTTCTCTCCGCAGCCCGGCACTAAGGGAGGCGGGAGGGAGGCAGGGGAGAGGCCAGGGGCGGCCGGGCTGCCAGGGACAGCCGTACCGCCACAGGGGCGGAAACGCACCCCACTGCACTGAGGGAAAAGCACACGTTCTGGGGCAACACACACATCATCTTCCCAAAATAGCGTGAAGCCCTGCAAAATAATAGAATAATATTTTAAGAAGCAGAGTTCCTTGACGGTAATTAGGGGGCTTACTAGGTCAGGTACACCCTTGCTCAGCCTTGCAGGATTGGGTATCGGTTCAGGCAACTCAGCCCTTTGTAAAGAACAACCCGTGAACAAGAAAGAAAAGCAGACCAAGAGTGCTCTGGCCCCTTGGCTGCGGCTGGGTGAGAAAATAACGTGTATGAGAAGTAAGAGGTAAGAGGTTTGCTCAGCTGCTCCTGGAGAAAGGTGGGAGCCCTTCGGCCTCCAGTGTATGCTGATCCCGGCAAAATGTACCTTAGTAAATGTCAACTACTAGTGAAAACAGCTGGAGGTGGAAGCATCTGAAACATTATTTTTATGGGACTGAGAAGGGAGTAGTTTTAATTTTTTTTGGAGGGGGTTTGGAACCAATGGCTGTAACATGCACTTACATGACAGCAAGAGCTCTCTTTCAATCCTGCATCATTAAGAGTAGTTTCCAAAAAATTACACTCTATAGCACAATATGGGCTCTTAGACACTTTCTTAGTCATGTTATCAAAGCATAATCTAGAGCCCATGACAAAAGCCCAGGTAAAAGTACAGATGCATCAGACTTACGGTTATACTAGCATAAGGCAGAAAATGTTCCCTTGTGAAAAGGGCTGACATACAATGTGTGACTACAGAATGAAAGGCTAGACTATTATTTTAAACAGTAAGGGGCTGAATATCTGCTTAAGGGATTACAACAAACATACATCACTTAAAGTTGCAAAGAAACAAACTAATGTTAGGATACATAAATATTTCTTACCCTCAACGGAGTATACATTCTGTTGAGTGAGGTTGGAATACAGTAACAGCTCCTCCAGAGCAGCATTAAAAATCATCAACCAACCAACTTGCTTTCCTTTGCCTCTGCTGTGGTTATAGCAGCTGTGCAGTCATATTGACCTTTAATCTTTCCCCTCCCAGAACAATTGGCATTTGCAACTTGGACAAGTTTAATAAATTTAGCACATTAATGTTGTAAGTCCTATGGGAAGGTAAAGAGTTAACAAATAAAGCCATAGCTCTGTGTGTGCACTAATAGTTAATTTTTCCAGCTTCTATCACACTGCAATCTATTGACCATCATAACCATTTCCTCTTAGCAGGCTGCTCAGCAGCAGCCTGAGCTCAAACAGCTCAGACAAAAGCTTGTCTGACAGCAGCAACAGCTTTCATCAAGATTTACACAGGAAGACAGACCTCAGTCTTCTAAGCATTTCCAGCAAATTCTGCTCGACTCTAGCTCTTCAAGGTTCTTGTATGCTAGACAAAACTTTTCTGCAGACTTTTCTAAGATGCCATAGAGGATGAGTACAAAACCCTAATGCAAGAAAATGGTGCTGGGAGTGTTGTTACACACTTGCCAAGAGAGTTTTATTTGTATCAAGGTATGAAAGGCCATCTAAGTCACCAATCCATTTAGATGTGCTATTATACAGTTGAACTCTTGTTCTTAGTGCCTCCATCATGGATGGATTTTTTTCCAGACCTGAGATCCTCAGGCAGTTTTTCTAAGCAGGCTCCAAAGCATTTTCTACCTGGCTTGCTAAGGTAAGAGCAATATACACTTTGTTCATTCCAGCATATATCTTAGAAATAACAACACATACCTTAAAAGAAATGCGTTCTCAACTCGCTCTTGTCTCTGCCAACACCCAGCTAGTAACAGCTCTCTTTGTATCTGGTTGCAGTTTTAGTACTTTAAAAATGGTGAACTAAAAGTTAAAACTAAATGTAGGCCACAAGCTGAAAATAAGAGTCAAATTGTTGGTAACTTGACAGTCTGACTGAGCCTGTCCTGGAGCACAGTGCTTCACTGTTCATCCTCAATATCCCTATTCATGTTTGATTTCCATCAAAAGCATTAACCATCCACTCTCCCCTACGGACTGCATTGCAAACCAAGATTTCATACTCTTTCTTGCATGATTTTGCATATTGCATTGGTTTATACTGCTCAAGAATTGAAAATACTATAAAAAAGAAAAATCAGGTTTTAGTTAGAACACCATTTCAGAAGCCGAGGACAACAAGCCAACAAGCTGGTGATATGCAAGGACTCATTCTTTTGTTATATTTAAAATACAAAGATTTAAATTAACTGATCCTTTTACAGATTAATGATATGCATAAAATGCAGTGCATTTAGGTAGATGGCATACTTGAAGGCTTTTCAGCATCCTCCATATACTGAACACATATCATTAATGAAGCAAGAGATAGCTTCACATTAAAAACTACATTACAGCATAGCTTAGCTTTATTAGTGCAAGAGTCTAATTCTGTATATTAGACATTCCCTGTTAGCTGCCATCTCAGAGAACTGGCTGACAGAGGGACCCACTTGTTTTAACTACTGCATCTAACTTTTAACTGGACAGCAGCAATAGGTGTCCATTTACACACTAATACTGCAGTATATTAAAATTTATAATACATCCTCTTAGCCCAAGATAAGGGTAAAAGATCTTACCATATTTGCCAAGATCTATGTTGGATTTCAAGGTTCATCTTGGTCTACCTTGTTTCTCAAGCATGCCTGTGGATTCTACCCTTTTGAAACCAACACAGTAAACTGAAATACTAAACTGCTACAGGAAATTAAGATCAGACTGTAGTTGAGTTGGGGCAGTATGATTTGTTAAATACAGCTATCTCTGTTTTAAAGTTCACTACCAGCACAGAATTCCACCTAATATGCTTTAGAAATTACCTCCAGAACAAAAGAACTGCTTAATTGGCAGCCTGGTATGAAGATTATCTTCAGCATATGAGACAGCATAGTGGGTGACCTGTATTTTTTCAGTCCCTTGATTCTTTGTGTATAGGGGAAGAATGATGAAATTCTACACAACAAAGTCTTGTACAATCCTGAGCACAGCACATCCACATTCTAAAAACGCTCCACAGATGAGCACCAACAGCACATTTTCAGGTACTGAACTATTCTCATGGTATCTATGCCAAACATGAGTTACAACAGTGTTTAGAAAAAAAATCAAACTAAGAAAATAATCTCATTACATACTGAAAGGACAGTTAAAAGGAATTGAAGACACAGGCCATTCCCTTGTTTATAACCACTTAAATTTTATTTTACAGTATATTTGTGACATTTTATGTTACTATAACCAAAGATCAGGGTTGTTTACAAATATAATGGCTGCCATTTGATGTAAACAATTAAAAAGTGTCTCTAAATATTAAAATTTTACATCATGATTTTGTTTTATTAAATTGAATTACTCTTTGTGCCATCAGTTATTAGTGGAGAGGAACTAATTTAAGCAAAAATAGTTTTCAGAAATTAGATGTAGAAACTGAGAAGCCTGGATAAGATTTCAAAAGACCACTCTCTCATCACTGTAAAAAGGAAGAAAGCAAATTCATTCACTGAAGTTGCAATGAAGAGTCAACCAAGTCCATTTGTATTAAGGCTTCTTTACATATTATTGAATCCCATCATGCCTTTCATATTCCCAGCAGCACCTTGTTGAAATTGTCTCATCATCGACTGCAAACCAGCCATGCCACCTGCAGAAAATAAGTGAGAACATGAATTTGTTAATGAACTCTGAAGCACAGTTCTCTTGCTTGAGGCATCATTACTGTACACACACTATTCCAGTAATATCCAAAGGCAGAAGCCCAGGACTGTCAAACTAGGTTTAAACAGTTACTGAAAATAAAGAACTGAGTGAGTAATTACAGAAAGGTCTGCAAAACAACAGGCTTTAAGTAGGTTTTGTGATGACTCGTGCATTAAGAACTAGACAGAAGAAAAAAACCTGATGGAACGACTATTTCCAATCAGTAAGGTTCACTTATGGGAGTCCTTATTTAAAGTTGTTCTTGTCAAATTTAATTACTTGAGCAAATATTAGAAGAGAAGGGAAGTCTAGGAAGATTTGTTTTACCACAGACATCCTTCACCATTCCAAATGCTCATTTTGAGAGCTGAATCCAAATGAAAGACTAGATTAAGCACTGCTAAGTGCTAAGTATTTGGACTAAATTTTCTGATTCTTGTTAAAAAACCCTAGAAATACTTGATACTGATATATAATGCAGATAGTCTCCCATCCCCTTCCTCGCTTCTGTATCTCTAATGCTCCACTATAATTGACAGTCCTCTCTTGAAGCTATAAAAAGTCAGCACATACCCATATGATGAAGAACTCTTGGATCCATCATCTTTGCCATCTGCTGATTCAGTTTGGCCAGCTGAGATGGGTTTACGTTCTTGGACATATCACCGCCTAAATAAAAAGAAAAGAGCAATCATAAGAAAGCGGATTAACAAATGGTTAAAATAAAATAAAACCAAATGTTACCTCTTAATTCTAGATTCAAATCCATGAGCCCATTATTAGAAGTTACTACATCAGCCACTAAGTCTGTGTAGGATCAACAGTCCCTGCACTCCACATAACAGACTGAAGTGTTAGTACTGTAGTAGCAATGCATTGATAGAAATACAGTAGCTTTCCTTGCTAAGTTACACACTGGTGTCATGAAGAACAGTGCAGCTCTTACCAGTGACATAACAGAACTTTCAAACATTGTGAAAATGAGCGAGCTACAGCTCACTTTCTCCTCTCCCTAACCAGTATTTTGTCATTTCCTTTGTGTACACACATCAAGTGACCTCCCCCCTTAGTTAATACATTTTAGAGTGGGGTTTTTGGTATTGGTTTGAGGTTTTTTACCTTTGAAAAGCCCTTTGATGCCTCCCATCTTTTTCACCATCTGTGCAAACTTAGTGTATTGGGTCAAAAGCTCCTGAACATCTCTGGTAGAAACACCAGAGCCTCTTGCTACTCTTTGGATTCTTCCTGGCTGCTTACTGAAAACTTTGGCACCATCTGTACTGTCAAGTTCTGCAATTACAGTGTGGAAAAGAAAAATCCATTGAGTCACTGACATTGAAAACTGTTGCAATTGGTAACAAACAGCAAACCTGCTTTCATTATTGAGAATTTAATTTTGAGCTGGAGAATAAAAACTTAGTTTTAAAAGTGACAATGCAAAATTGTATATAAATCATTGAGACATAATATTCTAGGAAGTAATACTAAAAAGCCCTTATCTTCATATGTTAATCACCATGATAGAAAAAAGCTGTGTGAATAAATTATGCTCTTGGGATACTTGGTCTTAAGCCATATTAATGGATTTAGCACAAGGGTAAGAGCATACTACTAAAGGAATTATAGGTGGAGTAGAAACAACACTTTGAATTCCAGAGACCAGGCTATGTCATCAAGTAAATTTGAAGGTGGGTAGGAAAAAACCAGCAATGCCAGGTTAAAGATTAACATACCTTATTAATTTGCAAGTATAGCATTAATGATTCATGAACAGTTACAATACAATGACTAAAAGTATTGATTTCCAATAGAATGGCAATTATTTGAAATCCCACCTACTCTACACAAGATAGAGCAGCAACAGGCAAAGTATTTCTAGATATTTAGATTTATAAAGAAATTTGGAGACACATGTACTCCTTGCTATTCCTAAGAATGTTAAATATTTCTTGTCATTTTCTGTCATTGTACATGCTGCATTATGTCTTTTTGTTTCCAGAAAGATCTCTCTAAATAAGCTTGTTCAACAATCAAGAAAAAAAAAATAGTGGGTGAAATTTGTATTACCTTGATCATTCATACTGTCCATTATAGTCATGAGTTTCTTTAGCCTTGCCATTGATTCCTGTTCATTGCCTTTACTCATGAAGTCCGTTCCAAAACCAGGGATCATGCCCTTGTTTCAAGAATGGAAAACAAAAGCTCTGTCAGAATAGGCAAAGCTAACTTTAATTAAGCAGAAAGAAATATAGACAGCAACTGTTAGTTCAGTAGTTGCATACTGCAGTAGACAAACAATTTCACCTTTTTAAAAAACAGAACACAGATTATAACAAATTTCAATGAAGAGTTTTAAGTTTACAGAAATTTGTCAAATATTAATGAAAATCTGATAAAATAAAATTATTTTGGGAATAACTAACCAAGATCTGACTGAATGGTCCCATTTTCATGATGTTTTGGAATTGTTCATACATATCTCTTAATGTAAATTGACCTGAAGCACAACAACAAAAGAAAAGTTAGCAGAAGTCACACTAGCATGTTGCTCTTACTCTCTTTTTTAATTATTCTTCGTATTCATAAGGTAAATGCTACACTACATAGATAAAAAACCTCTTCACTCCCAATATGGCTAAACAATTTCAGATGGCACATGCTGAACCATTAAGCTAGTTATTCTGCAGTTGTAGTCTGACAGACCTTTCAATTGAAAAACAACTCAATTTACTTGGTTGTCACATTTACTAGAGAAAGAATAACTATTCTTCACTGTGCACATGAACAAGTTGCTTGTGTCTCCACACAGCACAAATTAACTCCGTGGTCTCCGTCGCAGAGAACCTGCCATGGTCAGGTCACTGTAACACACCTGCTATTCAGGCCTTGGGAATAACTTACCATGTTTCAGCTTTTCTATGAGTGCTTCGTTATCATCCAACTTTAACTCATTTACTTTATCTATCAATCCTTCAATATCACCCATACCTGGATAAAGAAAACAGATGTGAAATTAGCATTTAAAAATACACTTTGACTCTTCATTAACCAATTCTTAGTGTCTTTTAAGTACAGTTGTACATTGTACATACCAAGCAGCTTGCTGATGAAAGGCTGTGTTTTAAAGGGTTCAAAGTCATCTATGTGCTCACCAGTTCCAATAAAAATAATGGGACTCTTTGTGGCAGCAACTCTGCAATAAAATATATTTTATGAAATGGCCTCTTAAACACCATCCATCTTTTATATTATAATCAGCTAGGCATCAACACAATGCATTCTGTCTGAAGTTTATGCCTTACTCCTCAAACTATCGATGAAAAAACACCCAGCACTTGGATGTTTAGCTCAGAGTAGTTAAAAAGATTTTTCTCTAATTAATACTTTACAAAATACAAACTCTGTTTGGAAAAAATCAGAAATAGATGTTGCTAATTTTCATTGCTAAGTTTAAGAAACTTGAGAGGAAAAAGAAAATCATCTCCAGTTTATCCTAATACATACACTGATACTAATGACAATAATGTCAGATGACAGGCATTGATTACAATTTCTTCAAGATGCCTCATACAAAAGACAATTTCATTTTCAACACAGGAAAAAGCTCAGACATAAAAAAAACTCAGAACCTTTCCACCACACTAGCACTAATCTGTGGATTCCACTATCTAAAAGATTAGTTAAAACTCAGTTTCCAGTCCACAGACAGTACAGGGCAAACACAGCACATTTAAAGCATACAAGCATACAACAACTCAAAGAGGAGCAAAATGAAAATACCAAAAGCTTTAGTCTTCCAACACTATGCTGTAAATAACGCAAAATATATATCGCAGTTTAGGAACTCTAACACATCAGGTCAAAGATAGGCAGGGATTTACCAAGTCAGGGCCAATTATTTTGACTGTTTTGACAAAACAGCTCAGCTCCAGAGAAGCTGTATCATTGAAAGGCAGTTGAAACAATCACATAAGGCTGAAGATAAAATGTAGCATTTTCTGGTCAAAACTCTGCCAAGACACAGTACATGGGAAGTCCAACAAGAATGGAATTTGGATAAGTATGACAGCAGACAACTTTTCATCAAGTTTCTGGACACTGCCAATCCAGAAGTTTGGTTTGCATTATAGTTTTAAGGTCACTAGATATGATGAGGTATAGTTTTTCCCCTTCTGGAAAAAAACTCTTGAGATGCAAAACTCTTCATTTAAGTCATATCTATTGAGCCCAAATTTATCTTTCTGGAAAAATGCCTATTGCACAATATGCAATGAATATTGCTTGATGCTGATTTCAGAAGACAAAAGTCTGACCTGTGACAATACAAACTACTGTACTGAAAATACATCCTATCATTGAATTCTGATGTTAGGTATCAACAGGTGATCCTACTCACCAGAAGAAGGCTAAGAATCTAATCTGTGACTGACTAGATTGTGTGCAGTGTGAGAGTGACAGTTCCACAGGAGAGATTTCTGTGAGACACTAATGCATTTCACAGCTGGCTGTGCATGGCCAGATGTTGGACACTATTACACCACAATACTTACGCACTAAGAGCTCCACCTCCTTTGGCATGTCCATCAAGCTTAGTAACAATAACAGAAGCTACATCTACTTTGTCTTTGAAAGCTTTAGCTTGAGCTTCACAAGCTTGGCCAATGGAAGCATCCATCACATAAACAATGTTATCTGGTTGCTAGGAGAAATGAGATTCACAAAATAATAATTTCCTGCTTTACTAAACAATGTTCAAGCATTATTATTATTATATAGGTTCAGTAGCAGAACTTACTGCAATAACAGTATATAAGAGCTGTATGCTAGAGTTTAAAACAGGACCACTGTTCTATAAACAGTATTATCTAAGGACCTTTAAAAAAATTCTCATGCTGTATGACTATATGATTTATCTACAACACAAAACACTACAATTTAATAGATTTGTGCTTATTAGTTATGATTCAAGTGATTTTAGCCAGTATCTTGAGCCAGTAAGATAATTAGAATCTACAAGCAATTAATAGAAAACATCTTCCATTTGGTTTTACATTCAGATATTTAAGACATCCATTCCTCTAAAAATAAGTTAGCCATTAGCAGGAATTGTGTGGGAAGTGTCATATTGTCATGCAAGACCACAGAATCAAACAAATAGCCAGACTTTTTAAACCCATAGAAACAACAGCTTAATTTACATATCAAAACTGTTGAAAGTTATCCAATCATCTTCTCTGTTCCAGTGCAATTATTTGTGACAATCACAGAAAGTTTAGTATTCATAGTTAAAAGAAACCAGACCAGGCTGGTTCTTTTATCTAGTTTTTCAATGCAAAGATCCTGAAAAGGAAAAGTTAAAGCAGGAATGCAAAGCTGGTTATATGCAAGCATCCTTAAACAGAAAATAGAAGAATTACAACGGTCACAAAACTAACAATCACTGGTCATTCAGCCTTTGCTTATTCATAATATGTGATTTCTAATATAATCTAGGAGTTAAAACAAAATGCACACAGAACATTAGGATAAAGATGAATCAACTGTCATCAAATGCTAAGTTACTGTATTTCTCAAAATTACTCACTATGGCATTAGCAACTTGTAACATTTCTTCAAACAAAGAGTCTTCTTGTTTGTGACGTCCACTTGTATCAACAATGATTATTTCAAAGTTTTCATTCTTAAACTTCTCAACACCTTCTGAGGCAATTATTACAGGATCCATTTCTGTATAACTTATCAAAAAGAGAAACAGAGATTCAGAATTTCGTCATTTGACTATAAACTTGTTAACTATAAATCTATCTGTATTTCAAGAGGTATTTCCTCTTATGTAAAGCAAAAATTGGTTAAAAATATGTCTTCCTAAGCCCTTTACCCTTACTGCTCAGTGAACTGAAGCATAAAGCCTGAAGTCTGTCTCACCGGCTGGAAGCTGCAGTAAGTTCTACAAGAGCCTCTCTCAAATAAGATCTAGCTGAGAATCTTAGACACTTCACCTCCAGTGAATCTTAGGGGAAAGTTATTTACTGCTTTATAGAAAACATTTCAGGTCCACCTCTGTCTTTATTTGATTATAAAAATTAAGCATCCAAAAATTATATCCTTTGATCTGTGAGATACTTCCCAGAAATCTGGCCATGTCTGGTAAAAGTCTGTGAACTGCTATACATCAAGTAAACACTATGAGGTATTATTCCTGGACACCTGATCTCTTTGTACACTATCCTACCTGCTACTCCTGGCAATATACTGAACTAGACAGAACTTTCATCTGATCAGAGCAAATATTAATCAGAATATACTACTAAAATGAAAGCATTAGGCAAAGCTAGATGGGGTTTAGTGCAAAACCTTCAGAACAGAACAATATGTAACTGGAGTTGAATTGTTCTCCAATGTGATTCTGAAAGATGCTTACCTCCCATAAAAGGGAATTCTTGCTTTTGTAGCATTCTGCTTTAACTGGTCAAAAGCACCTGTAAGACAGGTATAGTCAAGGGACTACTTAAGAAAATCTTCAAATATTATAAATAGAGAACTATATCATTAAAGTCTCTGTTACCTGCTCTGTATGTGTCTGCACATATTAGACAAGTCTTCCAGCCTTTCCTCTGATAGAAGTATGCTAACTGAAATGAAACCCAAAACAAGTAGTTACACCAAAGTCCCACTGACATGACACTTGTAACAGCTTGAGGTCACACACAGAGGACACAAACTCAAGCCAGCTTTTCTATAACTGAGGCTACAGACTGTTCATGGTTAGCATGGCCATTATTTAGAAAAGCATGTTATAAATAATTATTAATTGCAAGATGAAAACATCTGCTTGACTCTGCTTCTGATTTCAATTTCATGAGAAGGCAATCTCTAGGAATGACTACAAATAATTTAAGTTCCCATTTTACTAACTCCCAAATTCTTCTTAGTGTTAATACTGCAGATTGGACTAGCATGTAGAAACTACCCAAAGCAATACTTCAATATCAAGTACCATAATTGCTACAATTTGTACAGCTCTGTTTTTATACTTTCAGAGGAACAAAGGTATTTCCATTGAAAGGACATGTTTTAAAGCAGTGGGTAGAATCCTTAACCTTCCTACAACACTCAGCTTCACAGGTGTTACATACATTCAAAAAACACTGACCAAAGACAAACATTCAAAATATAGTTCACCTACATAAGCACTAAAAGTCTTCTGAAATCAGAGCAGGCTATACTGAATATTTCACTATGTGTAAATCTCAAAAGGAGATGACAAAAAATGACGAAGATGTGTCTTTTTTCCACAGGATAATTTCTCCTCACAACTCGGAATGTATCAAGCTCTGTCTTGGGATGAGGATGAGGAGTGAGTCAAGAACTTATGGTTTAAGATAAAAGGGCAAATTAGTGAGGGTGATGCTGTTATGGGTGTTTGTTACAGGCCACCTGAGCAGAAGGAGCAAGTGGATGGGGCTTTCTACAGGCAGCTTGAAGCAGCCTCAAAGTCATAGGCCCTGATTCTTGTGGGGGACTTTAACTACCCTGACATCTGCTGGAGAAGCAACAAAGTGAAGCACAAACAGTCCAGGAGGTTCCTGGAAAATGGAAAACAGAGGATGATCTCACAAGGAATGGGGTGATGTTTGACCTTACACTAACAAACAAGGAAGGCCTTCTCGCAGATGTCAACATATGTCGATTCAGAGCATTCTTTTTTTAGCCTTAAAATAATACAAACAAAAACTTCTTCAACGAATCTGGGGCTGGAAGAGGTTTCACATCACCAACTTACACTTAACTGATACTTTGTATCTAATACAAAGGCTGAATTCCACTGTTTTTCTAAATAAGTAATGGAATGAACAGCCATTCTTAGTATTTAGTCTTAAACCTAGAAAGTGAACTACAACGTTGTGGTTTAACTAAGTACAAGGGCAAATAAAGACTCTCTTATAGGGTATTGTTTCATCAAGAGTTCAGTGTAAAAATCTTTGAAGGAAGTCCTATAAGCCATAAATTGCTCCAAAAGAAAATTACTTTCAACATTCATTTCATCTCAGAAACCCCCTCTGCAAATGTATTTCTACATGGCAGTGAGTTAGAACTTTCTACTAACAAAACCAGCACTGATCACAAGCCAATCCTACCTAACAAGCCCAATGACCACCAGGTTCCCCAAGCAAAAAAAATCCCCAACAAACAAACCAAAAATCATGCAAAGAGATCTAATGCACTTACCTTTGAACAAGTTGTTGTTTTACCACTTCCTTGCAAACCAACAAACATTATAATATTCTGTTTTCCTTTGGTAGGTGTCCATGCCTTGACTCCAGGATCTACAAGCTAAAGAACAAAGAGTAACATAGGTAGCACGGAACAGTTGGTGTCACAGTCACACTAGGTGCCTGGTTTCATATTTAAAGGAGAAAAACAGTTTGCACAGTCTTATCTTAATTTTGCTTAGGTTTCTGCTGACTGTTGTGAACAGCAACAGCCCTTAGAAGGTATCTGTAGTATATAATGTCCTGCATAATAATTCTCCAACAACAGTGTTAATTTCTAACACCAAGCACAGTCAGGATGGCCTGTGTATATGGCACAAGAATAACATCCAACACAGAAAGGTGACCTCCACCCCTCTTGCCACTGCTCAGGATGGGCTTCTTCCGGTGAGAATCCTACAGTACAGAAGGTTTTCTAGGGTTGCTGCCTCACTTGTGAAATGAGTAGAAGGTAGATCATCTATCTGGGCACAAACTACAGAAGAACTACACTGTTAATTGGAAAGAGGGCAGAATACAGATACTCAAGTCCTGATTTGACCAAGCAGGCAGATTAATTGGAAATGTTACATTGAGATGCTGGGTTGTTACTTACCACTTTTCCAAATGCTTATAAGTAGTCTGAACATTAGAGTAGCAAAGCTGTGTTCTGGTGCAACCAGAGACAGTCTAGAAGCTAGCAGTACTTTACTCTTGTCTTTACATTTCCATTGAAGAATAAGAACAATTGAACTTCAACTGAAGTTAGTTTGAGAAATGCCCAGGATTTAGTTTCAATGAGAATACTGCTGTTAGCAGTATTGCAGTTATGCCTTCATATCAGAAAGCATAACTGCAGGTACCACATAACCACCTAAAAGCTTGGCTTGCTACTGCACTACTTCCAAGCCCAGACTGTACAAGGAAAGTGATGCAATGCAAAATTTTGAAGTCCTACCTTAACAAGCTCTTTAAAGACTGCATGCTGGATCATTTTTCTTTTGTTAAGGCCAGATGCCATTTCTTCAAGATCAATTGCAGACCTGAGTTTGAGAAAAGCATGAAACATCAGCATAACTTAAAGCATCACTTGAACCTAGTAATAAAGTTTTTGCAACTGCCACAGCACCCTGATTTGTTCTGAGTTTTCAGATAGGATGTATTTAAGAAGCGACATGAACTGGAGACATTCTTACGCAAAGGACAAAAACAGGCAGGTTTCTAAAATGCAATCTTTCAGACTTGCATTTACTTAAATTAATCTGAAAATAGGCAAAGTAACAGTGCTAGTCACATATACAGGTTTATTTATAGCCAGCACAGAACATGTGAAGATGATGTGTCTAGGCAGTAATGAAGAACTTGTTTATCAGACGACTGAAATGATGACAGCAACAGATTTTGGAAACAAGCCTGTAACAACAATTAATGGCTAAATTTGACCAAAGTCTTTTGATGGAACTGGCTAAACATTTAGTTCAAACAGCTGTTTTCCTGTTAAAAATAAACTGTGTGTTTCTAAAAAAATCCCAACATATTAAGTTATAAATTAGTTGTTCTTTTGTAATCTCAAATTACAACTTTTACAAATATCAAGAGTTAAATGCATTTTGATTATTTCACTTACTTGACATTTTCTCTAAGTTGCTTCACAAGTTTGATGTTAACATCAGCTTCCAGTAATGCTGTACATACTTCTTTTAACATAGCATTTAAAACCTTTGGAGTACAAAAGAAATATCAGAAAAATTGTTTTACAATACACAGAGATTAACTAGGCCACTATTAGGTCAAAATAAGAATGTGAAAGTCTATTTATGATATAACCACGGCTTTCACAAATTAAATTCATGTAGTCCTAGCATTGAATCGACTGTCACAAAAAATAATCTGTGCATTTGTTCCTATGTAAAAACAATTTAAATCTGAAAGAGAAGGGTTCTCAATCGTAACAACTGCACACTATGTAACATTAAGACAAAACACTTCCTACTGCATTATGGCCAACAGCTACTATGGCAGCAAGACTTCCCGAACGTCCCTCTGGGTACTCCTTAGAGAGTACACCAAAAAAATCTCAGATCACAACACCAGTTCTGTAACAGTATTCCTTAGCTAAAGATGGACACCCTGCCACCGACATCTTCAGAAACTGGATTGCTTGTTGTATGCCTTTTAGGCAAGCAGGTGCCTCAGCTAGAAACCCTGCTTATGCTGAATTTTCAAAGCCTTGAACAGAAAGATTTTTCTGAAAGTAACACCTGCATAAATGGCCTCATTTTCACATCTTGAGCTCTTGCAGGATCAAAGTTTCCATTGCTGAAAAAATTTAATTGGGCGGTATTTGACTCAAGAATTTTTTGTCTCACATCAGAAGATATATTAAAACATTTTCTCTATGCATAAGTTCTAAGCCTACAGGTCTCAATGAGCCTATTTTTTAGTTACTTTAAGCCACCCATCTTTCCGCCTGAAAAGAATTTCTAGCAATCTGTGTACTCAGAGGCACTTTGAAACCATCACATTAGTTAGTTTTCCATCTTGTATTGAACTCCTACGACAGAACACATTGATTTGTAATTTCAGACTCTTACTTAGAGAAAATACAGACCATACTAAGCCAAACAAACTTCCAGGACCACACACTGGTTTGAATATAAAGGCAGCAAATGCAACACATTCCTCACATTTCAGACAACAAACCTTACATTTGTTCTTCCACATTTCAGCTTCTAGCAGCCTCGTACACACATCTTCATAGTCTGCCTGTGCACACACACATAAATCAGAGCAGGCACCTACCTTCCATCCAAACTCAGGCACACACTGCCTCCACAGAACACTAATCTCCCTAAGTGCAGCCACCGGGCTCAAGAACCCTTCGACCATGGGGCCCACTACATCTGAGGTGATCACCCACGTATAAACCTAGTTCTAAGTTCTGGCAGTATTGTTAGGGGGTTAAAACCTTTAGTAGAAATTTTACTTGAAGGAAAAAAAGTCTAGGTAGCCCACTTCAAGCTTTTCACCAGCCTGTGAGAACTTCTTCTCAGAACTCTTCCTGTGCTAGTGCCACCACATTTGTACATACATACCTCCTCATTGATAATCGTGGCATTGCTCAGTGAGCGCAATGCTGAAGTTATTTTTCTTCCAAGATCTGCCAGAACCATTTTGGCGGCTTCAAGTACGACTCAGAAGGATCTGGAAAAAAAATTTAAAATAAAATTTTTAACTAGTTGAAGCTATGCCTTCACAAATTAATTATTCAAGTAACTTTTGGGTAAGAATCCTGCTTTGCATTCCAGAAAGTGCACAAGTTTTACTTTTTAAAGTTATTTTTAGGAAATATTGGCCCGAAGTTAATTTTAGGCAATCCTGATGGCCTACTTAAATAGAGATACCACACTTCAATTAGGAAAGATTTCACTGTGTAGAAGAAATGTGCGTGGAATTCACCATGGAAAAAAAACAAACAAAACAGTCCAGATAGACTTCCAGAAAGAATGCCAACTGCTTTTCATCCTCTTATCAGCAATATGCTACATGACAGAATAAAATCAAGCAGAACAGCCTAGAAACGTTGCATCTTGCAAGGACAGTATGACCAGAAGCAAAATATTTTGCTAGCAAAATTCAACATTATTTATCAGTTGCATTTTATCCAGCTTTCATTAATCAAGCTGAATTTCCCATTTCAGTAACCCCACAACCATACTTGCATTCTAATAAGCAAAATTCATATTGTAGTTTTTAATGGCTGTATTGGAAAAACAGACTATTTGCTCACTAGAAACACAAATCTCACATATAAGCCTAAAGCATACTATAACTTACACTTAGGAAACCATAAAAAGTTAATTTCTGAAGGGTACACATTCTAGTCAATGTGTAGACTAGGGGTAAACCACGCCACCTCCTATATTAGGAGGCCAGCTATTCAAGAGAACACATGGCAGAATCAGCAATCTAAAATTCTCATTAAGGGCAAACCAAAACTTATCTGACGAGCAAAAATTTGCAACACCACAGCTACTGCTGAAATGGAGCACTTCAAATACTTCTTGTTTATCTTCAACTTTCAGTGCTGCTTTCCTGTACTCAGCTGAAATTACTTCCTTGCTGATAGCCCAAACGGGAATCTCACATTTGAGCTCCTCCTTTCAGAACTGAAAACCAAATTCTCAATAGTGGGAGTCTCTGTAATCAAAATAGATGAGAGTTTCAAAGATTTTTGGGACTTCCCCCTGCCTCAAATGAGAAGAAAACAGAGAAGAAAGGCCAGTCCATTTATTGAAATGAGGAATGCACCACCAGCTACATTCTGATTTTATTTAAGAGAGAAGGCTCCAATGTGGCTAACAAAGCAGCTCACTGCATACACACACTGAGATTTATCAGCTGCACAAACCCCAAAAAGCACAGTTTAAAATATTTTAAAATCGTAGTGTGTTTTTTTATTATTTATAAATAATAAAACCTATATTCCAAAAGAGCTAAAACAAGGCACCCATGTAAGCCAACCTCTAGATTGCTCTGCCTAATGGAGAGTTACTCTTGTTACCAACTTGGTAGGTTAAACCATCAACAAAATCCCAAAACCAAGTGCCAGTCTAACCCGCCCTCCCCTGATACTAAGGTCACAACGCAGAACAAAGTCTCCAGGAGCTTCAGAAGACGCAGGATAAACAAATCCCATGTAAGTACTGGAGTTGGGTATGGCAAATTACACAAATAAATAGATTTACACATTTCAGATTTAATGTACATTGAATGTACAAGCAATGATATTCATTACAATGCCATCTCCATATCAATTTTAAAAATTACTCTATGTTTCCAAAGGAACTCTGCCAATAGAGTATTTGTAAACAAGTACACTAATAGAAATTGATCTCCATCTTCTTACATTGCTGGAAGGGGGCTTCTACATGTTATCTGAAGTGGTAAAACTCCAAGGTTTCCTTACAAGGCATACAAGTCATATTATTGCAGAATAATTCTAAAAAAAGCATTATCATCAATAGGCTCTACCAAACAGTCTCAGCAAAACAGATGTTCAAAACATTCCTGTTTCCCAGGTCATTTTCTGTGAGAATCACAATGTGTAAGAAAAAACAAAGCCCCAAACCTTTAAAAATAGCACTGCACCTCAGTAAGCTTTGAGCTGCTAAAACAGCAACCCAGTAGCAGAACTTAACTATAACACTTGGCTATATCAGCTAAGAAATTTGATAGGATGACCAACATACAGAAGTCATGTGCATACTCATTATTTAAAATTAGTTTCCAGAGTTCTACAGATCTCCAGATACAGAAGGTTAATTATGCCTTAATAAATGAATGCTTCCTCTGCAGAATTCCAAAAGCTTCTTCCAACAGCTTTACAATAGGAATAATTCAAATCCTTTGCTAAGGACATGAGTTTAAGCATTTTCACATAAACTGCTCTTATTAGCACATTAAGAAATCATAAGTCATCAGAATTTCTAACGGCTGCCAAGTACAGAAATTAACAGAACTTGTGACACAGGCCATCCAAATTGAGAGACACACTCCAGACAAAAAGACACGCAAGATGTTTTAGCAGGTAGCCAGCCTGGGTTGGCAGAAGGCCAGAAGGGCATTAGCAGTAACTGCACTGCAGAACGTGTATGTGCTGAGCAGCCGTAGTTCTGGAGAGTTTACCTTGAATGTAGCACCCACAAACACAACGAGCAGGGCTAAACCCGGCTGGGAGCTGGACACAGCCGGGCTGCCTGGAGCAGGGCTCGGGCTCAGCAAGGCCAGGAGCTCTGCACTGTCCGAGACCCCTCCACAAGCAGCAGCCTGGGCACCTCCCAGCTCATCCCGTTCGGCCATAAACGGGCATTCCAGGGATAAAGGGGCAGCAGAAAGAGTGGATGTCTTGCTATGGCACAGCAAACCAGCAGTGAAGCGATTCTGAGGAGACAAACTGCCCACCCAGCACAAATCTCCAACGAGATCCGTCTAGCTAAACTAGCAATATCTAACCTACAGGGCTTTGAAAAAAATACAGGCTTAACGGGTAACAGCAGTTTAAACAGCTGCTTTAAGAGATAGCAGCTGCTTACAAAGATAACACGCAAAAAGAACACTTACAGACTGTATAATAAACATGTACTATACGTACACATACATGGATTAAGAGCAACTGCGAGTCTAACACTGTAAGAGGAGCGGCTGTTTCACAGGTGGGAATGCCTTGAGCTACTGCAGCTACGCTCAACCTCAACTCAGCGAGTTTCCACCTTCTAAAATTACCCGGCTGACGACGACAAGGCGCCCCCAAAGCACAGTAGGGAACGTCTGTCTCGCTTATGGCCCAATGCCCTTGTTTCCACGGGAAAAACGATGAAGGCAGAGCCCGGTATTTGTGCCCGGCCGCTGCCTTTGCCCCGGGCGAGTCCCGTCCCGGTGCTGTGGGCGGCAGCGGCGGGGTCCGGCAGGCCCAGAACCGCTCCCGCCGACCTCCGGCGGCCTGAGGGCCCTGCCCGGCCCGCCGCAGGACAGGCCGCCGCCTGTCCCCG